>WNGS01058948.1:132634-155786 GCA_020271785.1 Procambarus virginalis
TCGATAGTTTATTACAATTCTATGTCCAAAGTGCTATGAGGATGCGATTACCCTTGACTGCCCTGAGCAATTCAATAGTATCTCACAGATCTATAATTAATTATACACGGATACGTTATCACTCAACACTGGCTCAACAGTTACGACATCAACGAAGTGAATTCCCTCTGGGGTACTACTTACCCCGATTAACTCAGGCGACTAGTTAGCTATCCCATGGACTGATAACTAATCACTACGTCTACGTTACTTATCAATGACGTTACTCTCCAAACAGTCAAATCACGTTACCTCTCCAACTGACAGATACTCAATAACAGACGTTACGTTAATGCAAACAATGAATCCTTCGGGTGAGTGATTAGCGATTCCGTAAATGGATAATTACTCCCATAAATTTACGCTACTCAACAGAGTAGAGGCGTCAATCACTCTTCACGACAACTCCACCAATTACGTTAAACAGTGTTACCTCCACCCTCTCCTATTTCTCCCCTGTTCAGCATAGTCATATCTTCACACCTTGCAGGTTCCCTGAGTCACAGGGTAACGTTTGATATAGGAGGCAGCTGGAAGGATACGTATTTGTGGATAAAACGTCATTTCTAAGTTTCACAGGTAAGGAGGCTTATGCCCCTAGTAACATACAAAATGATAAAGCCCCTACCAGGTTGGCGCCAGCAGCTGGCAATTGGCTGGTGGGGGTCACGTGACGTGAGTGACAAATCAGAGCCCGCCCCTGGGTCTATGACGTCACCGGGAGGCCTGGCTCAGCACCAGGATCAGGTGCTACTGCTCAGAGATTCACGGACCTTTGACGCGAGTGTAAGTGCGTCAGTGAGCTCCCGAGATTGGAGGGTTTTGAAGTAACACCCAGTGGATTGTGCAGCCCTAAAGCAGTCTACCATCGTCATAGAAGACTAGTGGACTCCGGGGGAGCACGAAGAAGCAGAAGTTAGTTGGAGAATGAGCACCAAGAGCTCATTGCTGTTGGTGGACGACGGAGGTGAAAGGCGATTCTGAGAGGGCAGTGTGAAGCCCTGCGAGTCAGTCTCGCTCAAGTACGACGTGTGAGCTGCAGTGACCGAGTCACATCCACTGGAGATTCGGAAGGGAAACCGTGTCTGGATTGATGAGTATTCGTCTCGGTGAAGGAGTGAGTGAGGAGAGCAGCGTGCTCAGTGACCACTGGCTGGGCCAGCTTGGAAGAACTGAAATCAGGGAATGGTACAGCGATGACGCGTTTCTAAACGATGCCCGAGGACCTGTGACACGCGACCGGAACGCCGAGGGCCAGCCCAGGAACCATGTACCTCTACAACTATCGGAGGCCAGGCGCAGTGGACAGTAGTGTTTTAAGGTAGATCATTATTTCCCTCCCATTGTCCCTTGGTAACTAGGCTAGATAGGCTCAGTATATATTTCTATTAGTGTGTTTCATATTATGTTAGGAGTAGGCTAGGCTGTAGGTCAGCCCACATATCTACTACCTGAAGAAGACAGCTAGGGACGAGTGTAGGAGAGTTGGTGAATGAGAGGTCTAAGCTGATGGAGCCGCCCAACAGTGAGGGTGCAAGTACCCCTCATGTTTGCCCAGCTGTCCGAGTTGCCAGAGGTGGCGAGATGGAGAGCTTCCAACGTTCACCAGTTTATTTACCCATATTATATATATATATGCTGTATTTTCTTACATGTTTGATGTAGACTCTAGATCAGAAAAGCTTATTTCAATTTTACCTCTTGAGTTTAAGTGTGCTCTCCATCTCAATTGAGCATTATATGAAAGTGGTACTATAATTGCACCACACTATTATTATTATTGGAAATATAAAGACTGGTTACGCTGAATAACACTATTATTGATGGAACACACCCTAGACTGGTAACACTGAATAACACTGATCGTTGAAAGCGTACCATTGTCTGGTAGCACTGAGTATATTCACTGAGCTGCATTGCTGGGATGAAGAGTTTTAAACACAGCTGGCGACCTAATTAGTTAAGTGACATAGGTGTGTGACCCTTTGTTATGGCGGGCAAAACTCGGAGGAAGTGCTGTAGCAGCTAGAGCAACGACTTGAGGTCAGTACCGAGTTTTCCTTCACTTTTCCGTGGGTCCAAGGCCGGATCGCGAGTAGCAGTTCCACCGGTGGTACGACTGGAGGGCTCCGTGGGCTATCAGTTGCACCCGAGTGTGTGGGAGAAAAGACCTGCGGTGGTGGTCGTGGTGTTCTCATCCAGGCACCGACCCCCTCTCCTCTTGTAACAAATTGGCGACCTCGCTAGATTTGAAGACAGTGTTGCCAGGTTACGAAGACAATATTACCAGGATCGTGAACCAGTGTTGCCAGAGAACTCAGTGAGCGCAGTGCCAGTGTTCCCCAGGTAGTGCAGGGACTGTAACAATAAAATTAGTATGGTGTTAGTGCAGTTGATCAGTGATATAAAGATGGAGGAAGATAAAGTGAGTAAGTTTATTACGACTAGGCGGAACGTGTTGGAAGTAAGGCACTAAGGCCTTACTCCAACTAGTGGCGAATCACTTCAGCATCCGATTGAGGGACGTCCAAGGTTTCGGAGCGCCGGTTGGAGATAATGTCACAACTCACAGCTCGAGAGGAAACCACAGGAAGAGCCATTCCAAGCAGAGCCGTCCCAAGCTCTTGCCAGTGTGGGAAAGGACCTGGAGCGAGCAAGGAAGCAGCAGAGGGTCCAGTGGCAGAAAAAGGAGTGTGCAAATGGAGATAATGCGAATGCAACTAGAGGGCCAGCTGCATTGAGAGTAGAGTGAGGCACAGCTGTGGCGTGAGGAGCGAGAGAGAGAGGCACAGTTGAAGCGAGAAAAGAGAGAAGCACAGCTGCGAAGTAAGGAACGAGATGCTCAGCTTCAGATGCGACGAGCAGAGATAGATAGGAGGTCGAGTTGAGACGTGTTGAGCGCGGGCTGGTCTCGGTACCTGCTCGATGGAATGACCTCAAGGCAAGGGAGTGCCACTTACCGACTTTCGAACCTCTTGAGGCCAAGGCGTTCTTCGATCTTTTCGAGGGAAAAACGACGTTGAAGGAATGGCTGGAAGAGGATTGGGCTGTGTTGGTTCAGAGCAGATTGACCGTTGAGGCCAGAGAAGCGAATAATTCGCTGGACCTAGAGGAGTACTCACCTAGTTGTACTCACCTAGTTGTGCTTTGTGGGGGTTGAGCTCTCTGGCTCTTTGGTCCCGCCTCTCAACCGTCAATCTACAGGTTTACAGTTTCCTGAGCCTAATGGGCTTATCATATCTACATTTGAAACTGTGTATGGAGTCAGCTCCACCACATCGTTCCTAATGCATTCCATTTGTCAACCAACCACTCTGACACTAAAAAAGTTCTTTCTAATATCTCTGTGGCTCATTTGGGCACTCAGCTTCCACCTGTGTCCCCTAGTGCGTGTGCCCCCCTTGTGTTAAACAGCCTAACTTTATCAACCCTGTCGATTCCCCTGAGAATCTTGAATGTGGTGATCATGTCCACCCCTAACTCTTCTGTCTCCCAACGAAGTGAGGTTTATTCCCTGCAGTCGCTCCTCGTAGCTCATACCTCTCAGCTCGGGTACTAGTCTGGTGGCAAACTTTGAACCCTTTTCCAGTTTAGTCTTAGCTTGACTAGATAGGGACTCCATGCTGGAAGCGCATACTCCAGGATTGGTCTGACATATGTGGTATATAATGTTCTGAAAGATTCCTTACACAAGTTTCTAAAGGCCGTCTTATGTTAGCCAACCTGCATATGCTGCTGATGTATCTCTTGAGTGTGCCAGTACAATGCAATAAAGAAGGCGGTACTCCACTCGTTCAGACTGACTCCAGAAGAGTATCGGAAACATTTTAGAGAGTGAGAGGAAGGTTGTATGCTGAAACTGCTCGTGACATGGAACGAAAGTTTCTAAGATTGTTGAAGGCAGATGAGGTGGAAATACTTGATCTTAAACATTGACTGTGATGGAGAAGTTTATGTCGGTGCTCCATCCAGAGCTCGAGGTCAGAGTGAGAGAAGCAAGAAATTAAGGACCTGAAAGCCACTTCGGATAGAGCAGACATGCCGGAGGAGGCACTACATCTCCGTAAGGAAGGACCGCCCAGACACTCATCTTACCCAAAGTTTGTTGGGAACTTCAAGAAATCGGGAGGAGCTTGGCAAGGGACACAGGCATCATGCATGTCTTTGCTGACGATCAATGCCAGGAAACCACACGTTTTTCGTAGCAGCTGTTTGGTCCTACAAGACCTTGGTGTCCTTGTCCTTGATGTGCAAGCTTCAAAGCATGCGGATGGAGAACAGCTGGAATGACGATACGAGTACCTTGCAGCACGGCGTCGCGTTGTTGCGTAACACTAAATTCTGTCTGGATGCGTTCAAATGCTTTGAATGCATCTTGGTAAACTCTGAGGGGTGGGATGCGTGGAAACCTTTTTCTTAGTCAATGTATCCACTGTTCCTTGCAGAGTTGGGTCCCCTTTAGGGTTCCAGTACGGATTTCATCAAGAGTGGGGGCCTTAGGGACTGCATCACATGTTACAGAGTGTACCTATTTCTCGGCAACTTGCTGATGCTTGGTGATGGTGAAACTGTTGGCAGGATGTCGACTGATCTAATCAGCGGGATTGCTTGCACCTGGCTTGTATTTCACAGTGAAGTTGTATGGTTGCAGACGAAGAGCCAATCTCTCAATACGAGCTGGTGGTTTCGACTTTGGATTACTGAAGGTGGTCTCCACTGCAGTGGATACTTCAAGATCAACAACTCTACAACCTTCACCACTACCTGCGGCACCATGGACGGAAGTATCGATGGACTTCTGTGGACTGCTACCAACTGAAGAGTACTTGATGGTAGTCATTGATGATCACTCACGTTATCAAGAAGTAGAAATCATCACTTCAACATCTGCAAAGGCTGTCATCCCGAAACTCGACAAGATCTTATCAAACTTTGGCATTCATGAAGTTGTCAAGACGGACAATGGACCGCCAATTCAATGGACAAGACTTTGTCAACTTTGCTGAGCATATTGGATTCATACAGCGCCGTGTGATGCCACTACATGCTCAAGCAAATGGAGAAGTCGAGAGATTCATGCAACCTCTCATGAAAGTGGTGCGCTGTGCTCATGCCGAAGGACGATCCTGGAAACAAGCTATGGTATGCTCTTCTCAGGACACTACCATGCAACACTGCATGGAACACTGGGCAAGTCGCCTGGTGAACTCTCATTTGGACGTCCTCTGAGGATCGCACTACCTGTCATGCCAGCTGAGGTAACGGATAAACGTCTCGCTCAGAAAGATGCACTAGCCAAGAGCAAAATGAAAAGTGCTCATAATCAACGTGCAAAGGAACAATTCATAAAGGTTGGAGAAACTGTTCATAGTTAAAAAAGAAAAAAGAGGGAAAGCTAGATATGCCGTATGATACAAAACCATATAAAGTGATTAGTGTAAAAGGAACTATGGTAAACAGCTAGCAATAGAGATCATAGTAAATGGCTTATTTCAAAGTGATTCAAACTGGTGTAGAAAATGATGAAGTTCAAAGTCATACAAAGGATAAAGAAAAAATGAAGTATAACTCGATAAACAATTCATCAGGGGATATTCTCGTATTTAACGGACTCTCGTCCTAAATGTCATGTTAAACGCTTAAGCGATTTGATGATTATTGTGTTCCTATGTAATGCAAGTATTTACTTGTTATGCTGAAATAAATTTAATATTGTTTGAATAATGCCGCTCTCTCATTCAATATTTTGAAACTTTTGTATTACAGTTTCTTTCATTTTTGTACATTGCATTTGTATTTTTAACATTGAAATCCTGTGTGGTAAAGATTAAGTTGTTTAAATTCTTTTGTGGTTAATTAGTGTTAAATGTATGCAAAATCTTTTGATATGTTAATAAATTACTTTGTGTCAATAACTTTGCTTTGTGCTACAAGCATGGTAGACCTCCTTTATTCATTCTTTTTAAAGAAAAGGAGGGATGTCATGTTCATAGAAAACGGCACCATCCGTTTGTATGGGCTGTGGTTCAGACGCCAGCAGTAGATAAACAAACAGACAGCGTACAGGACGCCCGCCAAGCCTGGAAGCTGCTAGATATGTATCATTATAACTATTAAATTCAGTAACCAAGCAATGGCTTTATATCAACCTTACAACCAAGGCTTCCTCAACAACACACAACCCAGGAAACACTCCCACTAACACTGACGAGTATTCCCAGATGTCTCAACTGATAATTGACTAAAGAAGGAGAACAGATTATGATCGAAGGTTAATTGTAAGTGGGGTTTTCAACACAGTCCGTTACTTCTGCACGGTGTGTTACCCACTCTTACTTTACGTCTTAGTACACTTCCATGTAATTACATGCAAAATCGATGAACTCTTGGATCTGCTCGTTCCTACAGACACACGTCAATATCGCGAGAATACAAAGACGTACTTAGATGCCACTACAAATGATATTTTCACTTGGTGGCTGACCACCGCAAAAACAACATCTAACTTGGAGGATGGCTAGGGCAGAATGTCGTCTTGGGCCCACGGCCAGAAGATGCTGGCCTACTGGTCCCACATCAGACTAACCATCAGAGTGTCGTACACCGAGAGCTAAAACCCTCACACAATCCTGGCTTTCCCTTAATTGGCGTGCTTGGGTGACGTCATGATGTCAGGCTTCCCAAAGCAACAAGCCTGATGTTCCGAACTTATACTCACTTTGGGTGAGGTGATATGGTACAAAGTTTTGGGTGAGGTGAACAAATTGATGACAAACACAAGACAGAACACACGAACAATGGGTATAAATGGATATGAGAACTGCAGAACGCCTATTGGCCATACTTCTTGTTGCTTCCATATTGGTTCGGGTCTTGAAGTGGGTAGAATATAGTTGTGCATTAATTGACTGTTGCTTGCTGGTGTTGACACCAGCAATCAACAGCCAACTAATGGCTGTTGGGGTATGTGGCCGGCCGGCCGAGCGGACAGCATGCTGTACACGTAATCCTGTGGTCCCGGTTCGATCCCTGACGCCATCATTTTCTCCCGGGCGAGAAACGATGGGCAGAGTTCTTTTCACCCTGATGCCCTGTTACTAAGCAGTAAAATAGATACCTGAGAGGTGTCAGCTGTTAGGCTGCTACCTGGGGGTGGCGGCCTGGTCACGGACCGGGCCATGGGAAAGCTACAAAAAAAAAAAACCCCCCCCCTGAAATCAATTCAAGATACCTCGGCTTATACCGCAATGCAACCCATGCAGTCCATATTGGTCAGCTTCCACCCCTGTTGCAAATACACTTGTATTCAGTGTGAATAGGGGCACCAAGGCGGAGAGCAACTGCTACACGAAGGGATTCTGATGTAGATGCGTGCCCATTGCCGAAGATGGGTACTGCCGAGGAGAACCTCTCCTGCATAGGGGGCAAGCACTGCTTTGAGGCGGGCTTTCTCTTTGTCTGATGTTGCGGAACTGAGCATGGCATCAGCTATTTTTTCCACTAATGGGTGGTCCCAGCTGGACTGTTTGTTTTTTTGCCTCTATGATGGATGCTGGCGCTGCAAGAGCATCCCACTGATGTGACACCTTCAGTAAACATGCAGGGTCAAGTATTCCTGCCGAATCACGCAGAGGGGTGGAAATTTCCAACACTTTTATCATCTACTGTCGTATTATAATAAATTTATCATCACCTTACTACTTGCAGTAGTCTTAACACCACTAACAGTAGTGTTAAGATAATTAATCTGAGCCTATTGCTGCTAATATGACTCCTGATCATGTCAAATCTGTAGGGTTATTAATTGAAATTATTTAGTAACAGTTTATATCTGTTACGATCGAATGCTCTGGAAGAGTATAAATATCATCTCCATTTCTCGCTAGAGATCATATCAAGAATATAATAATATAATTTAAATCCATAATTCACCCAGTTCATATTATTGCATTGCATCCATAATTGCGCGGAAAAAAATAATTCGTGTTTAATAATTTCTGTGATGAATGCGGAGGCGGTGTTGGGGAGGAAGGCGGCGACGCCCTTACTCAAAAGGCTTGGTCACGAGGCAGCATTGACGAGACACATGGCGGCGTCTGGGAATTCTTATCCACAAGAATTACGTTGATACCCAGTTAACAAGTGCTAATTACTTATCCATGCGTTCTCTAGTGCCTCATCAGTTAATAACGCGTCACAATGGGAGCCAGGACTCATAATTAAGTGGGCACAATTCTATTCTTTTTCTTTTTTCTTTCTTTTTTTTTTTTTTTTTTTTTTGTTTCCTTTTTTTTTTTTCTTATATTTTTTTTTTTTTGTGGGCGATAGTAACTGATAACGTAACTCGTGCTGGGATTAATTAGCTGTCCGTAGTACAGTAATTAAGGGGATACTCACTGAATGCTCGACAGATCAAGTGTCTGTGTAATTCCGAGTTACGAGTGACAATTTGACTGGTCTGTAGGAAACAAGATTACGTTAAGGTAAGAATAGTAGCTGTCTGCTGTTGGCAGTTAATTAACGTAACTGTCACTATCAGTATTAACGTAATCAAATAGTCAATGATTGTTGGATCGTCCAAGAGATGAAGTGTTAACATAAGAATCTAACAAGGAGGGTTGCTGGAGTTGCCAGCAACCCAACTAGTCATTGTGTTATCATTGAAGGCTACTAGTTTGATTGCATTGCAACGGATTTGCAGGGGGGGCTGCAAAGAGCGTAACGTAACTGATAGAAGGTTACCGGAGACTTGTCTCCTAACCTTCCTTGTTGTTGTTGCAAGTTGTGATTATAGACTTAGTAGCTTATTGCTTGATTGCATCCTCTGTGAACACTCAGTACTGTTCAAGTTAGTTCATATTCCGCACAACGCGATTACAAGTAGGAACCTGTAGTTATACTCACTGGTGGTGTCTAGCTATCGTAAAGGTGTCACAGGAAGGATTTCAAGTAACGTCAGTGTGATCTTTGTAATTATCTTAGTTAGTACTTGTTGAATAAACTGTGTTGTTAAAGTTGAACGCTGTCTCTTGTTACACACTGCACTATTATTGATTGAAAATGTTCTGCCAAGTTACCTGAAATAATTATATTTAAATTTAAGGCTGCGTCTTGAGACTCGAGCTCGATTCATGGCACCCACACAACAACATAATTGTTGACCCGTGACCTACCCGTTAGATTGGCTGTCAGCCAAGGATGGCGGTCGACGGCTAGTGGTAAGGATCTTAAACTTGTGAGGTCTCGGCGTTTACTCGCGCCTCATATTTTTCTATGATCTCTATATTAGGGTATGAGCTGCTTACTACACTTTACATGTTAACTAAGCAGTACTTTCGGAGCCCATCTACCCTTTCAGTTAAAGTTTACGGATGTACTAGAATTTGAATTATGAAAAATCTTACATTACTGCCTGCCTTATTGTATTTAGTAAATTAGTAGTTAGTAACTACCTTACTGACAGTAAAGTAGTTCCTGTCTTCCTGACTGGAAAGCAGGAAGGCAAGCTGATAGGAAGGGAAGTAGACAGAAAGGCAGTGAGGAAGGTAGGTAGAGAGGGAGAACTACAGTCGGGAAGGAGAACTGCTGGCAGGGTGTGAAGTACGCTGGCAGCAAGAAAGGTAGGCAGGCATTCAGGAATACAGACAAGCAGATACTCAGGCTTACATGAAGATGTGCAAGCAGGAAGCCAAGATCGTATGCCGGGGCATGCAGGCAGGCACACACAGATGCAAGCAGACAGGACAGCAAGCAGAATGGCAGGCAAGCAGAATAATTAGTGTAATTAATTACATTAATTCAGTGACACTGACTTTACAATAAATTAATACAAATCAAAACACCACCGGGTCACGTAGATCAACACAATTACAGTAGGAAAATACAGTGCTAACCCCAGCACTGAACAACACTCACAACCGTCACAACAAATGTTATAAAATCAATGATAATACAATTTCAATAAAGTAAACAGACTTACTTTATCACTGCTTGTCTTCTGGAACGAAAAAAAAGAAAGACAACACGGAAATGGTTAAACACAGAGTGGTGATTAAACCGCACTAAACCTCAACACAATTAATATAAAACCACATAAATACTAAATGTGTAACAAAGTGTAAGATAACAATCACCCTAGGGTCATGCTACAGTTATCACACAGATTAGCTGTAATAGGCCTTTACCTATCGTGCTTTCTCGGTAATTGAACTCATCCCGCGTCGGGATTATGAAGAACAACACACCGGTCGGCTGACTTGATTCAGCACAAGGAATTAATACATGTTAGACGAATGATACAAAATATATATACTTTGAGCACTCACTTTGAATTTATTACCGGTATCTTCCACAACCAACACTACAATCACATTCACTATGACCCCGCTGTTGGTTGAAGATCATACACCACAGAGGCAGTCCGGGTTAATAGTGCACAAGGGGGCTACACGGGTGGAGGTACAGTGAGGTGGGGGGGAGGTGGCGTGCTGGCAGATGAGGTGGCGAGCCACTGGCACCACCTGGCCTACAATTGCCTGCCTCCAGGATACTGGAGAAGACGGGGGTGTGTTTGGGTGCTCACTGGTGAGAATTGCATTAATGTGCTTTGCTGAATGCACACTGATAACACGCTGATGAGACGAAGATGGACACCACGTGATAAGCACACGGGGTGGACAGCACCATGGATGAAATAACAGAGTCCACACAATCCTCAATTTTCCCATTAAGTCACTCAGAATTTTAACTCAAACACTTGGAACCGTATTCCTAGATTCCCTGTACACAGTTTACTTAGCGATATGGTAACGGTTCGCCTTTACTTTCGCCGACGATCACCGATACAATTGGTTACAGTTCTGTTTCTTCTGCAGCGATCACGTGTCGCGCGGAGTGTACTTCCTTGTATCTTTTGAGTAATATATATATTACTCGAAATCCAGTAACCTGCGCCCAGCGGTTACCGGATTCTGTGACAATAATGCTTAGACGGAATAGGTATACTTGAGCTTGCTGAACTATGCTGTAGACAGGAGAAATACCTGGTTTTTGGCCGAAATAAGATATTATGTCTACACAGCACAGCAACGCTCCTCGGAATGAGGTGCCGTGGGCGGGAATGGAACCGGCAGTGTTCCCCTAGTCTTTTGAGACAGCCAATCAAGTGCCAGCATTCTAGAGACCCATGGTGCCGCGACCAATGAGAATCCCCTGCCGGTGACGCTTACACGCCGGCTAGGGGAAACCCGTTGAGACACTTAGCTCACAGTGCCTGGCTTCCTTCCCTGTATCTGGGCAGCCAGAATTAAAATTTATGCTAACGACTATCGCGAGTTTTCTGGACAGCTTTCCAAAGTGTCTGCTTTCCAAAGACACCCAATTACGACCTTCTAGTTGCTATAACAAGAAAGTTAATATTTTGTGCACTCCTGTGCACTCTCTGCAATTTCCTGAAGTCAAAATGGCAATTTGCTTCTTCTATCAAACATGTGTAAGCTAGCTAGAGGGTCAACCTCTGACATAGGGTACCTCTGTTCAGTTACTTTATGGCTCCTAAGGTATGGTAATTATGCTTGCAAACTGCATATGATCTGAACAAATCCACAAGGGCCGTGACGAGGGTTCGAGCCTGCGTCCGAGATCATCCCAGACGCTGCCTTAATCGGCTGAGCTACATGATCGTAGCTCAGTCGATTAAGGCAGCGTCTGGGATGCTCTCGGACGCAGGTTCGAATCCTCGTCACGGCCCTTGTGGATTTGTTCATTTGATGCATCACGCAATTGTGATTTCTGTGTGATCTATTACACCAATGTCTGTAAATCATAACAAAATTACAACCTAATGCATGATGTAATCAAAACATTAGTCTAGTTTCTTTATATATTATTACATAGACATATAACATGGTTTGTATGTTATTCCAAATTAGGTACTAATTTGAGGCTCCTGGTGAGTACCTCCTGTTTCTATTACCATCCATACCATCCAGGCGAGTATTGTAATTGTGCCATGACCATGCAAACCTTCCAGGCGAGTACCCTACTTGTACCATGACCATCCATAACTGCCTGGCGAATACATCCTTGCCCCATGACCATCCATATCTGCATATTTAAAACTGCTGACCAGTATAAATAACAATGAACTAAAACATTTAATTTCCCGTGTAAATTCATCACATTATATGCCTACTGGTCAATTTGCATATAGTGTCTGTTTATCTAATTAATCATAGCCTCCATTTGCATACCTAACCATTTGCATACCATTTGCGTACTACATGTGCTTTTGTAGGTAATCTGTTCTCCTCTGGTGTGCAAATTCGCCAATGTTAATGAACCTTTGCTGTTTAAAATTTTGGAGAACAGCCTCATTCATAACATGATAATACATACCTTTATCAGGATAAGCTGAGGACAGATTAGCTGGAAACAGGTTGGCAGTTGTCTGGTCAGCAGATGATGGATCAGCAGGTGATGGGTCAGCAGATGATGGATCAGCAGGTGACGAATCACCAGATGGTGAATCTATTAGTATTTGGTCAACACATGCTGGATTAGTAGATGCTGTACCAGCAGGCACTATGTCAGCAGGTACTGTGGCAGCAGGTACTGTGCCACCAGGCACGGTGTCAGCAAGCAGGGCGTCAGCAGGTGCCGGGAGAGCCAGGGTGTGGACAAGAGACACAGTAGCAGCCATCACAATAAACAGCCGAAACACCGCAGACGTCGTCACCAAACTCTGCTTCTTCCTCGCTCTGTTAATCGTGACTGTCTTGTTGTGTGATTTTCTGTGGTCATTGTGGTGGTGTGGACTCATCCTTGGCTCTGGCCACAACTGCTGCTGCTGTAGAGTACTTATGGATGTGCAGCTTCTTCCTTTGAAGCTGCTGCTGTTCTCAGGCACTCCTCTGGCTGCTGATCTTGCTACAGCTACTGTATTCGTCAGATACTGCTCTTGCTCCTAGCAACGTTCTTCACTGTAATAGAAAAGAGAAAATATTGCAATTAAAATCAAATTTGTATATAAAATCCAAATGCTTAAGTTATTGCAATGCAATAATGTATGCATTTTATTTGTCTTTATTTCTCATTTCTTGCTGGAACCATTTATACCTTCCTATCAAGTTCCACTTTGTACTACGACCATCCATACCTTCCTGGCGAGTACTTCCTTGTATAATAACCATCCAAACTTGCCTGGCGAGTACATCTTTTCATAATGACCATCCAAACCTGCCTGGCGAGTACATCTTGCATAATGATCATCCAAACCTGCCTGGCGAGTACGTCTTTGCATAATGACCATCCAAATTTGGCTGGCGAGTACATCCTTGCATAATGATGAACCAAACTTGCTTTGTGAGTACATCCTTGCACCATGACCATCCCAGCCTGCTGTAACTGGATAAAATAAATTTAACAGTAAAATTAACGCCTCCCTTCCTTTGTCCAAAAATGGGCAAAATTTAACCGGTATCAATAACGTGACTGAGCCGTGGAAGGAGGACGGCGGCCATTGTGGAATGAACACTGCTCGCGTGTTTTAGTAATAAAAATCAGCTACGTTTATGTTGGTGAACCCGAGCCATCTTGACGTTCTTCAGCTGCCGCGACCTCAAATAACGGGAGTACCTCGTTTCCGGCTGTTTAAAAAACTAACATTATTTTGTAGGGTCCTAGAATATTATTTAAAAGGAACCGGTGATGAGGCGGGCGAACACCAAAAACGGGTGAGCCTCTCACAATCTAGAAATATTCTTAATACTAATAATTTACATGTGCCATATCTGTGGAAGTAAAGTTGCAGTTGTTAGATTGTATTCTTCCGGCAGATCTGTGGTCACCTGGGAATTAAGCGTCAGCAACCTGTCGTCACTAGGGAACAGGTCCACTAGGGAACAGACACCATAGCCATGAGGCTTAGTCCTGGCACACTGGTCACGTGTCCCTCTGATATCCACACTGAAGTCTTCACACAGCTAAGGCCTTCGTGTACAAACTAACCCCAGTACAATAATAAACTAACCTTAATACACACACAGAAATCACACTAGCATGATGCATCAAGTGAACTAGTCCACAAGGGCCGTGATGAGGGTTCAAACCTACGTCTGAGAGGATCCAGACGCGCCTTTATCGACTAGGCCACGACATGGTAAAATAATTGCAACCGGGAGTTTTACACAAATCCTCCATGAACTCGGGCTCAGTCAATAAGGTGTTCTACTTCTTCGTCCTTATTTCATTACTCTCAGAAATCACAATATCTATCGTGATGAGGCCAAGTGGAACTCCCAGTTGCAATTTTTTTTACCATGTCGTGGCCAAGTCGATTAAGTCGCGTCTGGGATCCTATCAGACGTAGGTTCGAACCCTCATCACGGCCCTTGTGGATTTGTTAATTTTAACCTTAGTAGAAATTTGCTATCAACCGATTGATAGGTTACTATAATTAATTAACCCCCCAACTGTGTTGGAATATGACTGATGGGAGATTTTAAATCCATACAGTCCGCTCAATTAAACATACAGTCCACTAAGCTATGGAAAGAATAAATAATTAAATCAATTATATTAAATTAAATAATTTTTAATATTTATTTTTTTAATTATCAGGGGAAAGCGCCAAGCCATTAGACTTATAGAGCTGGGAAGGGCTCAGGATAAGGATTTGGGATGGGACGGGGGGAACGTAATGGTGCCCAACCACTTGCACGGTCGGGGATTGAAGGCCGACCTGCATGAAGCGAGACCCACAATACCTGCCTGGCGAGTACATCCTCGCACCATGACCATCCAAACCTGCCTAGCGAGTACACCCTCGCACCACGACCATCCAAACCTGCCTAGCGAGTACATCCTTGCACCACGACCATCCAAACCTGGCTAGCGAGTACATCCTTGCACCACGACCATCCAAACCTGGCTAGCGAGTACAGCCTCGCACCACGACCATCCAAACCTGCCTAGCGAGTACAGCCTCGCACCACGACCATCCAAACCTGCCTAGCGAGTACAGCCTCGCACCATGACCATCCAAACCTGCCTAGCGAGTACAGCCTCGCACCACGACCATCCAAACCTGCCTGGCGAGTACATCCTTGCACCATGACCATCTAAACCTGCTTAGCGAGTACAGCCTCGCACCATGACCATCCAAACCTGCCTGGCGAGTACAGCCTCGCACCATGACCATCCAAACCTGCCTAGCGAGTACAGCCTCGCACCATGACCTTCCAAACCTGCCTAGCGAGTACAGCCTCGCACCACGACCATCCAAACCTGCCTGGCGAGTACATCCTTGCACCACGACCATCTAAACCTGCCTAGCGAGTACAGCCTCGCACCATGACCATCCAAACCTGCCTGGCGAGTACAGCCTCGCACCATGACCTTCCAAACCTGCCTGGCGAGTACAGCCTCGCACCATGACCTTCCAAACCTGCCTGGCGAGTACAGCCTCGCACCATGACCATCCAAACCTGCCTAGCGAGTACAGCCTCGCACCATGACCTTCCAAACCTGCCTGGCGAGTACAGCCTCGCACCATGACCATCCAAACCTGCCTAGCGAGTACACCCTCGCACCATGACCATCCAAACCTGCCTAGCGAGTACAGCCTCGCACCACGACCATCCAAACCTGCCTGGCGAGTACATCCTTGCACCACGACCATCTAAACCTGCCTAGCGAGTACAGCCTCGCACCATGACCATCCAAACCTGCCTAGCGAGTACAGCCTCGCACCATGACCTTCCAAACCTGCCTAGCGAGTACAGCCTCGCACCATGACCTTCCAAACCTGCCTAGCTTAGTCTCTCTCTCAATGTACCGGCGGCGTAAGTAGTGGTTCTTTTGAGGAGAACCCTGGAAGATGCTTCAGCTGGCCGAGACGCCATCATTCTGAATCCAGCCGCCACCTTGTCCTGGCGCTTGCTTTGCTCGGCCACGAGCTCCACTCTCCACCTCAACTATGACGTCGTCTGCAGCAGAATACAATACGGCCGTCGCCGTTCGAAGGGGAGAAAGATAGGGAGTGTAGTGAGTAGAGATCTGGAACTGATCTCACGTATACTGGTGTGGTGAACCTTGTGGTCATGTATGGTGGTGTGGTGAACCTTGAGGTCATGTATGGTGGTGTGGTGAACCTTGTGGTCATGTATGGTGGTGTGGTGAACCTTGTGGTCATGTATAGTGGTGTGGTGAACCTTGTGGTCATGTATGGTGGTGTGGTGAATCTTGTGGTCATGTATGGTGGTGTGGTGAATTTTGTGGTCATGTATGGTGGTGTGGTGAACCTTGTGGTCATGTACGGTGGTGTGGTGAACCTTGTGGTCATGTATGATGGTGTGGTGAACCTTGTGGTCATGTATGGTGGTGTGGTGAACCTTGTGGTCATGTATGGTGGTGTGGTGAACCTTGTGGTCATGTATGCTGGTGTGGTGAACCTTGTGGTCATGTATGCTGGTGTGGTGAACCTTGTGGTCATGTATGGTGGTGTGGTGAACCTTGTGGTCATTTATGGTGGTGTGGTGAACCTTGTGGTCATGTATAGGTGTGTGGTGAACCTTGTGGTCATGTATGGTGGTGTGGTGAACCTTGTGGTCATGTATGGTGGTGTGGTGAACCTTGTGGTCATGTATGGTGGTGTGGTGAACCTTGTGGTCATGTATGGTGGTGTGGTGAACCTTGTGGTCATGTATGGTGGTGTGGTGAACCTTGTGGTCATGTATGGTGGTGTGGTGAACCTTGTGGTCATGTATGGTGGTGTGGTGAACCTTGTGGTCATGTATGGTGGTGTGGTGAACCTTGTGGTCATGTATGGTGGTGTGGTGAACCTTGTGGTCATGTATGGTGGTGTGGTGAACCTTGTGGTCATGTATGGTGGTGTGGTGAACCTTGTGGTCATGTATGGTGGTGTGGTGAACCTTGTGGTCATGTATGGTGGTGTGGTGAACCTTGTGGTCATGTATGGTGGTGTGGTGAACCTTGTGGTCATGTATGGTGGTGTGGTGAACCTTGTGGTCATGTATGGTGGTGTGGTGAACCTTGTGGTCATATATATGCTGTGGGAAAATCCTAGCAGGCAATTATTTCTTTTATACAAAATTTAACTTTTTTTTTTTAGTTGACTTTAATATTATATTAGTTGTTAGTTCTTCTGAGTTAGAGGTCTGTATGCTCTAATTCAGCCTGCCAGAACTTATCACACAATGTAAGGGACATTTGCTTACACCACTGTGAGTGGATAATTTAAGCACATGTTTACCTTACTGTACAAAATATAAATTATAAATCATACCACATATGGTGGTCTAATCTACTATTATTCTAATTATAAACACTACTACTCTATCTACAGTTTGCAAAAATAAAGGCCTTAGCTGATACTATAGGTGTAGCCTGCTTAGGCTGGCTACGTAGTTCAATATCAGTTTTGGGTGTGGCCCTATGCCTCAGAGTGCCACGCAATGGCGGCTGGCAAAGAGGTGTTGGTTTACCGGTAGAGTAACAAGAATAATGACTGTTTGAGGGCCAGCTCAGCTTGCAACTTCAGAATCAAATGTTACTTGCCGAATGAAAGGAATTAATAATGGTTCCCTAAACATATAAAGTACAGGTATGACATGGATAAGGGGTATGT
The DNA here is from genome assembly GCA_020271785.1 of Procambarus virginalis. Lineage (NCBI taxonomy): Eukaryota > Metazoa > Arthropoda > Malacostraca > Decapoda > Cambaridae > Procambarus > Procambarus virginalis. Next base: position 150,321 of record WNGS01058948.1, read on the forward strand.
ATAGTGCTGAGTAAACGTACTTGTTTTGGCGTTTTAATTCCATAGTATAAATGGCTACCTACCTAATATTACCTAGTGTACACCATTAATAATAGCATATAAGGCAATCGGATACTTAGCTGTTCTCTTTGCTAATGAGATCTTTGGTTGGTCGGACTGTAGAGTATCCTGTGTCGAAGCTCGGAGAAAGAACTGTTATTTGCTATAAAATTTGTCAGGGAGTGTCTCTAGACTGTGTTTTCAAGTTGCTGTGTGTACAAGACGCCGTGACTCTCCCGCAGAGCTTGGTTCCAACATTATTTCATGGTTCCATTATTGTCTTAAGGACAAGAGAGTCATGCTATATTTCTTGTGTTGGTAATTATATTCAGTCCTAGTGAACACTATTTTATTAAGTTTAAATACTAGACTGAAGTTTAAAAGAAATGAGAGTTAATATATATACGCGACATTGATGATGTCACGAAATACCCACTCTCCTTTTAACAAGAGTAACTGTTGCCGTGTGTTGGATTTCCGACATAATTTCGGTGAGTGGGAGGAACATGGGTCGAAGTCCCGGGAAAGGACTGCAATCACTTTATTCCTCACCCTCAGAATTATAAAGGGTCTTTAATTTGACCTTGCATTGTCGTGCAGCAGTCCGCTCGGGACGGACTTCCTTTACTGTCACTGTGGGTGCTGGAAGTCGTTGAACGTCTTCTTTTCCTGCCAGTTCTAAAGGAACTAATTTCTCTAATGTTTTGAGAGTAGTGTTGCCTCGGCATTTTACCTTCACTATTCATAAGATGCCCTGGCTGTCTGGATGAACAGAGACTATTTGGTCTATTGGCCACTCTGAACGTGGCCCATCGCTGTCCACCAGAACTATGTCACCAGGGTTCAAGTTAATTCTGTTGTAGGGGTTGTTTGCAGAATGATACAGCGCAGAAAGTATTCTAGAGTCCATACGTCATTCCACTGCCTATCACCCCTGATAGAAGTTTGAAACATTGAACCAAGTCACTCTCTCGGACACATGAAGGATCCTCTAGTTCCTCGTCAGTAAGGGACACTAGAGTTCTGAGAGGTCCCCCATACATCAGATAAGCGGACTTAACGGTTCACGCTGCAAAACATCTCAGAGAGGTAGGTAAGTGGTCGGTTGTTAACTCGNCAAAGAGAAAGCCCGCCTCAAAGCAGTGCTTGTCCCCCATGCAGGAGAGTTCCTCCTGGCAGTACCCATTTCGGCAATGGGCACGCATCTACATTCAGAATCCCTTCGTGTAGCAGTGGCCTTCCACCTTGGTGCCCTAATTCACACTGAATACAAGTGTATTTGCAACAGGGTGGAAGCTGACCAATATGGACTGCATGGGTTGCATTGCGGTATCCTGAGGTTATCTTGAATTGATTTCGTTTTTTTTTTTTTAGTTTCCCCATGGCCCGGTCCTTGACCAGGCCTCCACCCCCAGGAAGCAGCCTATGACAGCTGACTAACTCCCAGGTACATATTTACTGCTAGTAACAAGGGCATCAGGGTGAAAGAAACTCTGCCCATCGTTTCTCGCCGGGAGAAATGATGGGCAGGGGATCGAACCGGGACCACAGGATTACGTGTACAGCATGCTGTCCGCTCGGCCGGCCGGCCACATACCCCCAACAGCCATTAGTTGGCTGTTGATTGCTGGTGTCAACACCAGCAATCAACAGTCAATTAATGCACAACTATATTCTACCCACTTCAAGACCCCGAACCAATATGGAAGCAACAAGAAGTATGGGCCAATAGGCGTTCTGCAGTTCTCATATCCAATTTATACCCATTGTTCTGTGTTCTGTCTTGTGTTTGTCATAAATTTGTTCACCTCACCCAAAACTTTGTACCATATCACCTCACCCAAAGTGAGTATAAGTTCGGAACATAAGGCTTGTTGCTTTGGGAAGCCTGACATCATGACGTCACCCAAGCACGCCAATTAAGGGGAAGCCATGATTGGTTGAGGGTTTTAGCTCTCGGTGTACGACACTCTGATTGGTTAGTCTGATGTGGGACCAGTAGGCCAGCATCTTCTGGCCGTGGGCCCAAGACGACATTCTGCCCTAGCCATTACTCCAAGTTAGATGTTGTTTTTGCGTGGTCAGCCACCAAGTGAAAATATCATTTGTAGTGGCATCTAAGTACTCTTTGTATTCTCGCGATATTGACGTGTGTCTGTAGGGAACGAGCAGAATCCAGAGTTCATCGTATTTGCATGTAATTACATGAAAGTGTACTAGACTGTAAAGTAAGAGTGGGTAAACACACGTGCAGAAGTAACGGACTGTGTTGTGAAACCCCACTTACAATTAACATCGATCATAATCTGTTCTCCTTCTTTAGTCAATTATCAGTTGAGACATCTGGGAATACTCGTCAGTGTTAGTGGGAGTGTTTCCTGTGGTGTTGTGTGTTGCTGAGGAAGCCTTGGTTGTAGCGTTAATATAAAGCCATTGCTTGGTTACTGACTTTAATACTAATAATGATTACAAGACTAGCAGCTTCCAAGCTTGGCGGGCGTCCTGTACGCTCTCTGTTGTTTATCTACTGCTGGCGTCTGAACCGCAGCCCATACAAATGGATGGTGGCGTTTTCTATGAACATGACATCCCTCCTTTTCTTTAAAAAGAATGAATACAGGAGGTCTACCATGCTTGTAGCACAAAGCAAAGTTATTGACACAAAGTAAGTTATTAACATATCAAAAGATGTTGCATACATTTAACACTAATTAAGCACACAAAGAATTTAAACAACTTAATCTTTACCACACAGGATTTCAATGTTAAAAATACAAATGCAATGTACAAAAATGAAAGAAACTGTAATACAAAGTTTCAAAATATTGAATGAGAGATCTGCATTATTCAAACAATATTAAATTTAGTTCAGCATAATAAGTAAATACTTTGCATTACATAGGAACACAATTAATCATCAAATCGCTTAAGCGTTTAACATGACATTTAGGACGAGAGTCCTTAAATACAAGAATATCCCTTGATGAATTGTTTATCGAGTTATAACTCATTTTTTCTTTATCCTTTGTAAGACTTTGAACTTCATCATTTTCTACACCAGTTTGAATCACTTTGAAATAAGCCATATTACTATGATCTCTATGCTAGCTGTTACCATAGTTCCTTTTACACTAATCACTTTATATGGTTTTGTATCATACGGCATATCTAGCTTTCCTCTTTTTTCTTTTTAACTAGAACAGTGTCTCCAACCTTTATGAATTGTTCCTTTGCACGTTGATCATGAGCAATTTTCATTTTGCTCTTGGCTAGTGCATCCTTCTGAGCAAGACGTTTATCCGTTACCTCAGCTGGCATGACAGGTAGTGCGATCCTCAGAGGACGTCCAAATGAGAGTTCACCAGGCGACTTGCCCAGTGTTCCATGCAGTGTTGCATGGTAGTTCCTGAGAAGAGCATACATAGCTTGTTTCCAGGATCGTCCTTCGGCATGAGCACAGCGCACCACTTTCATGAGAGGTTGCATGAATCTCTCGACTTCTCCATTTGCTTGAGGATGTAGTGGCATCACACGGCGCTGTATGAATCCAATATGCTCAGCAAAGTTGACAAAGTCTTGTCCATTGAATGGCGGTCCATTGTCCGTCTTGACAACTTCAGGAATGCCGAAGTTTGAAAAGATCTTGTCGAGTTTCGGGATGACAGCCTTTGCAGATGTGGAAGTGATGATTTCTACTTCTGGATAACGTGAGTGATCATCAATGACTACCATCAAGTACTCTTCAGTTGGTCCACAGAAGTCCATCGATACTTCCGTCCATGGTGCAGCAGGTAGTGGTGAAGGTTGTAGAGGTGTTGATCTTGAAGTATCCACTGCAGTGGAGACCACCTTCAGTAATCCAAAGTCGAAACCACCAGCTCGCATTGAGAGATGGGCTCTTCGTCTGCAACCATACAACTTCACTGTGAAATACAAGCCAGGTGCAGGCAATCCCGCTGATTACATCAGTCGACATCCTGCCAACAGTTTCACCATCACCAAGCATCAGCAAGTTGCCGAGAAATATGTACACTCTGTAACATGTGATGCAGTCCCTAAGGTTCTTCCTCTTGATGAAATTCGTACTGCAACCCTAAAGGACCCAACTCTGCAAGGAACAGTGGATACATGACTAAGAAAAAGTTTCCACGCATCCCACCCTCAGGAGTTGACCAAGATGCATTCAAAGCACTTGAACACATCCAGACAGAATTAAGTGTTACGCAACAACGCGACACCGTGCTGCGAGGTACTCGTATCGTCATTCCAGCTGTTCTCCAGCAGCATGCTTTGAAGCTTGCACATCAAGGACACCAAGGTCTTGTAGGACCAAACAGCTGCTACGAAAAACGGTGTGGTTTCCTGGCATTGATCGTCAAGCAAAGGACATGCATGATGCCTGTGTCCCTTGCCAAGCTCCTCCCGATTTCTTGAAGTTCCCAACAAACTTTGGTAGATGAGTGTCTGGGCGGTCCTTCCTTACGGAGATGTAGTGCCTCCTCCGGCATGTCTGCTCTATCCGAAGTGGCTTTCAGGTCCTTAATTTCTGCTTCTCTCACTCTGACCTCGAGCTCTGGATGGAGCACCGACATAAACTTCTCCATCACAGTCAAATGTTTAAGATCAAGTATTCCACCTCATCTGCCTTCAACAATCTTAGAAACTTTCGTTCCATGTCACGAGCAGTTTCAGCATACAACCTTCCTCTCACTCTCTAAAAGTTTCCGATACTCTTCTGGAGTCAGTCTGAACGAGTGGAGTACCGCCTTCTTTATTGCATTGTACCTGGCACACTCAAGAGGATAACATCAGCAGCATATGCCGGTTGGCTACATAAGAACGGCCTTTAGAAACTTGTGTAAGGAATCTTTCAGAACATTATATACCACATATGTCGACCAATCCTGGAGTATGCGGCTCCAGCATGGAGTCCCTATCTAGTCAAGCATAAGACTAAACTGGAAAAGGTTCAAAGGTTTGCCACCAGACTAGTACCCGAGCTGAGAGGTATGAGCTACGAGGAGCGACTGCAGGAATTAACCTCACTTCGTTGGAAGACAGAAGAGTTAGGGGGGACATGATCACCACATTCAAGATTCTCAGGGGAATCGACAGGGTTGATAAAGACAGCTGTTTAACACAAGGGGCACACGCACTAGGGGACACAGGTGGAAGCTGAGTGCCCAAATGAGCCACAGAGATATTAGAAAGAACTTTTTTAGTGTCAGAGTGGTTGACAAATGGAATGCATTAGGAAGCGATGTGGTGGAGCTGACTCCATACACAGTTTCAAATGTAGATATGATAGAGCCCATTAGGCTCAGGAAACTGTACACCTGTTGATTGACGGTTTGAGGGCGGGACCAAAGAGCCAGAGCTCAACCCCCACAAGCACAATAGGTGAGTACAACTAGTGAGTACTCCTCT
>WNGS01058948.1:167382-209882 GCA_020271785.1 Procambarus virginalis
TGGGGTGTGAGTTTTCAGTTGTATCTAGTCCTGGGGACCATTCAGGCTTGTTTGCATATATATATTTATATATATATATATATATATATATATAGTATATATAATATATATTTCTTATGTTTCTTTTCACTGTCGATGGTAATTGAAAAATCAGTTCTCCAAAATTCATTTTTATTTCTAGTCTGACGAGACACTTGAACGCGTTTCGTAATACTTATTACATTTTCAAAGACTTTAGTTTACACACCACACACAACTATAACCTGCAAACACTAAACAGATTTCTTACTATGATATAATTCAAATGGCTTTTCATTTTATATACCTGCATTTGGGTGAGGTGATATGTTACAACAGTATTGGATGAGGTGAAAACAAGCTTTCAACACAAGATAGAACACGAAATATTGGGTAATATTTGAGTAAAGGTAAAGGGGATGAATGGAAGTAAATGCAAAGGGCCTATTGACCTATATTTCTTGATTCTTCTATATTGGTGCGGGGTCATGAAGTGGGTATAATTAAAGTTGTGTATTGATTGTGGTGTTGACTTCTTAATGTGTAGTACCTCGAGGATATCTAGCCGCCTGCTATCGCTGTATCTATCAATGATTTCTGTGTTTTTGTTAAGACTTCTCTGGTGATGGTCTGGTTGTGGGAAGAGATTATTTGTTCCTTAATGGAGCCCTGTTGCTTATGCATCGTTAATCGCCTGGAAAGAGATGCTGTTGTCTTGCCTATATACTGAGTTGTTTGAGGTTTACAGTCCTCAAGTGGGCATTTAAAGGCATAGACGACATTGGTCTCTTTCAAAGCGTTCTGCTTTGTGTCTGGAGAGTTTCTCATGAGTAGGTTGGCAGTTTTCTTGGTTTTATAGTAAATCGTCAATTGTATCTTCTAATTTTTGTCTGTAGGGATAACGTTTCTATTAACAATATCTTTCAGGACCCTTTCAACCGTTTTATGAGCTGTGGAAAAGAAGTTGCTGTAAAATAGTCTAATAGGGGGTACAGGTGTTGTGTTAGTTGTCTCTTCAGAGGTTGCATGGCGTTTCACCTTCCTTCTTATGATGTCTTCAACGAAACCATTGGAGAAGCTGTTGTTGACTAGGGTCTGCCTTACCCTACAGAGTTCTTCGTCGACTTGCTTCCATCCTGAGCTGTGGCTGAGAGCCCGGTCGACATAAGCGTTAACAACATTCCTCTTGTACCTGTCTGGGCAGTCACTGTTGGCATTGAGGCACATTCCTATGTTTGTTTCCTTAGTGTAGACTGCAGTGTGGAAACCTCCGCTCCTTTACATGACTGTGATCATGTCTTCCAGTGTTGTAAGGTGCATTTCTCGCAGCCTTTCCTCATAACTCATGCCTCTTAGTTCTGGAACTAGTCTAGAAGCATACCTTTGCACTTTTTCCAGCTACTCCAGGATTGGTCTTACATATGTGGTGTACAAGATTCTGAATTATTCCTTACACAGGTTCCTGAACGCTGTTCTGATGTTAGCCAGCCTCGCATATGCCGCAGACATTATTCTCTTTTTGTGGGCTTCAGGAGACAAGTTTGGTGTGATATCAACTCCTAGATCTTTCTCTCTGTCTGTTTCATTAAATACTTCATCTCCTATTCTGTATGCTGTGTCTGGCCTCCTGTTTCCACTGCCTAGTTTCATTACTTTGCATTTACTCGGGTTGAACTTCAACAGCCATTTGCTGGACCATTCACTCAGTCTATCTAGGTCATCTTGTAGCCTCCTACTATCATCCTCTGTTTCAATCCTCCTCATAGTTTTTGCATCGTCGGCAAACATTGAGAGAAACGAATCTATACACTCTGGGATATCATTTACATATACCAGAAACAGTATAGGTCCAAGGAGTGACCCCTGCGGGACTCCACTTGTAACGTCTCGCCAATCTTAGACCTCACCCCTCACACAGACTCGTTGTTTCCTGTTGCTTAGGTACTCCTTTATCCAATGGAGTACCTTCCCTTTCACTCCAGCCTGCATCTCCAGCTTTCTCACCAGCCTCTTGTGTGGCACTGTATCAAAGGCTTTCTGACAATCCAAAAATATGCAGTCTGCCCACCCTTCTCTTTCGTGCCTTATTTTTGTTGCCTGGTCAAAGAATTCAAGTAACCCTGTGAGGCAGGACCTGCCATCCCTGAACCCATGTTGATGCTGTGTTACAAAGTTCCTTCACTCCAGATGCTCCACTAGCTTTCTTCGCACAAACTTCTCCATCAGCTTGCATGGTATGCAGGTTAGGGACACTGGCCTGTAGTTCAGTGCCTCCTGTCTATCCCCTTTCTTGTATATCGGGATTACGTTAGCTACTTTCCAAATATCTGGCAGTTCCCCTGTTGCCAGTGATTTGTTATACACTATGGAGAGTGGTAGGCACAGTTCTTTTGCTCCTTCCTTTAGTATCCAAAGGGAGATTCCATCTGGGCCTATAGCCTTTGTCACATCTAACTCTAGTAAACACTTCCTTACTTTCCCGCTGGTAATCTCAAACTCTTCCAGTGATTCCTGGTTAGCTATTCCCTCTCTTATCTCTGGGATTTCTCCTTGCTCTAAGGTGAAGACCTCCTGGAATTTCTTATTCAGTTCCTCACACACTTTCTTGTCGTTTGTAGTGAATCCTTCTTCCCCTGTCCTTAATTTCATAATCTCTTCTTTTACTGTTGTTTTTTTCCTGATGTGGCTATGCAGCAATTTAGGCTGAGTCTATGCCTTGCTTGCGATGTCATTTTCGTATTGTCTTTCTGCCTCTCTTCTCATCCTGACATATTCATTCCTGGCATTCTGGTACCTTTCTCTGCTAACCAGTGTCCTGTTATTCCTATAGTTTCTCCATGCCCTTTTACTTTGCTGCTTAGCTAGCCTACATCTCTGATTAAACCATGGGTTTCTCAACTTCATTTCACTGTTTTCCTTTCGGACTAGGACAAACTGGTTTGCTGCATCCTCGCATTTTTGTGTGATGTAGTCCATCATATCTTGGGCAGTCTTTTCCCTGAGCTCTGTTTCCCATGCTATATCTGTTAGGAATTTTCTTATCTCCTCATAGTTTCCCTTTCGGTATGCTAACCTTTTGGTTTCAGTATCCCTCCTCGAGTTCAATAACCCTTCTTCAATCAGGTACTCAAACACCAATACACTGTGGTCGCTCATTCCTTCTGAGGCCTTAAAACCAATTTACCTTATGTCGGAGTCGTTCAGGGTGAAGACCAGGTCGAATCTCGCTGGTTCGTCATTTCCTCTCATCCTTGTGGGTTCTCTGACATGCTGGGTTAAAAAGTTTCTAGTCACCACCTCCAGTAGATTGGCTCTCCACATATCCTCGCCTCCATGCGGTTCATTGTTCTCCCAGTCAATCCTTCCATGATTGAAGTCACCCATGATGAGCAGGTGGGTTCTATTTCTACAGGCAGCAGAGGCTGCCCTCTCAATTATAGTGTTAACTGTCATGGTGTTGTTTTCGTACTCTTGACTGGGTCTTCTGTCATTTGGTGGAGGGTTATATATTACTGCAACTACTATTCTTGGTCCTCCCATTGTCATTGTGCCTGCTATGTAGTCTCTGAAACCCTCACAGCCTGGGATAGCCATCTCCTTAAAACTCCATTCCTTCCTCATGAGTAGGGCCACTCCGCCTCCTCCCCTACCTTCCCCTCTCTTTGCTTATTACTGTGTACTCCTGGGGAAACATGGCATTCGTTATGATTCCAGAGAGTTTTGTTTCAGTGAGTCCGATTACATCTGAGTTCACTTCTTGTGCTCTTTCCCTTAGTTCACTTGCCTTTTCTTGTGATCCCATCTATGTTCGAGTACATTACCCTGAAACTGACTCTCTTCTTCTTCTCCTCTGGGAGGGACCTGTGGGGTCTGGGGTGAGTGGAAGCTGGGAGGCTCTGGTACGGGGAGACTGTGTGTATGTGTGTATTAAACTAAATGAGTTTGGTATTGTCATTTAATCTTCACAAGGATTTGCTGTAGCCTTAAGTAAATATCTATCATATTTTAACCAACCCCAATGTTTCAGCATTCCTATCGTGCTGTTTAACAAAATATATTAGAGAACGTTCTTAAAGGATTCACGCCTTCAATTTGCAATATATTCTTCTCCTACTCCACTTATTGTGCAGGATATCCCGCACAAAACTTAAACTTCTCACACCTTGCAACACTGAACTTGTGTGAGATTTCTATCTCTTACCTTGTGACTTGTATAATATAACAACTGAAGCTGTTTTAAATAAGGATTGTATGGAAGGCTGTGGCATACGCCCTTGTTCAAAATATGCAGTGACAAGGTAGTCGACCCGACTTTGGAAGCATGGGTTATCTCTCCTGGGATTTATGGATTAACACCTTTATAATACAAGATTGTCATCTCCTTTGTTTTAAAGCAACATATAATGAATATGTCAACAAGATGCAGTAATAACTAATTTGGCTTATGTAGGTGTGTTAGGTTTACATGTAGGTAGAATGAAGGTAGAGATCAGGGTCGTATACAGGCAGAGAAATGACGACATGTGGAGGGACTAGTTTGGGTCCCAGATGACTCACCATGTCAAAAGTTACATGGCCCACGAGAGTGACCACATTAATAATTCACGAAGTTCAAATTCAGATCACTAGCAAATAATGTAATTGGAAATAGCCTTTCCTTAAGATGCCTGTACAATTACCATCAGTTTTATAAGAGTTCAACCATCTGGGTTGTTCAGTACAATAGAGATTAGTTGTTCAATTTAAACCCTGCTTAGTAAAGTTATTAGACCTGACGGAGTGATACTCACTAGCATCACTAGTTGTGAGGAGGTCTAGGCAGGTCAGTAAGGGTTCGGTCAGCAACTGGGAAGGTCAACCATTCTCACCTCTCCCGAGATCAGCACCCCATCAGCTGGTTTCATAGTCATGGGAAACGTTGCTGAGTTTTGTTATAGGGAAATAACTCATTCGTGCCTCAATAGGGAATATTAAAAGTTTTAGATAGTCATGTTAGGGAATGTTAAGTCAGGAAGTGATTTTTATTATTTTTTTTTAGATTTGTATAAATAAATGATTAGATTGTTCCTCGGTATTTTATTATTTCCATGAATAACTTTGCATGAGTTGATATCCTTGCCATTTAGTCTCTACGAGTCTGGGTTTATTTGGGTCATAAGCCTAGCCCAGTTTAGGAGCTAATATATCCCCTTGTTTTCTGTAATTCCCACACTTAATTAACGTAAATTTATTGCCCCCTTTTCTAAAGTAATTTGGGTATTAAGTCCCAAGGGTTGAATGATTGATTAATTGGTCCAGACCCCGATTAAATGACAGCTTATGATTAATGGTCTGGTGGCGGCAGCGTAAAGAGATCCTTGAATTTGCTAGAAACTTAGTACGACGGAACATTGCTGTAGAATCTTTGCCGATCGAGCGGCTAAGACCACGTGGCTTGGGACTTGGTTGAGAGTTAGCTCTGGGGTCCCTTGGAATTAAGTTTAAGTACACATATGAACGGGCTAGGTAAAGGACAAAGTAGAGCCAATACCTATCTGTGTTACAATAATTTGATTTAATAAATTTACACAGTGCAGCATGATGCTGTCACGTCGCCTGCGTTGTGAAGCAATATACAATCTGATGAATTATATTCTGCTTTCTTTATAATACAATATTTCTCTTTATGACATCATGGATAATAGTTGGAGATGTGGCAAATTTTAATCCCACTAATCCCATTTACAGTATTCAAAATGTGACGGTAACGAGTTGGAAATGGTGGTCGGCAGTCTTCCAACTAGCAGGTGTCAGTGCTGGGCCACATATTAAATATTAAAAAAAAAGAAAAAAAGAGAAAAAAAAGAATGACTGCGTGGTTGGTAATCTGTGGTAAGGTAAGAAACATAAAACACAATAATAAACAATGTATTTTAATAACAATAAAAAACAAATTGAAGTAAATGCAAAATCTTGGCTTAATGGTAAAAAATGTCAAGTGGAAAAATAAATAAACAGGAAAATAGATTACGTTAATGGGGGAGGAGAATTGACATACAAAGGTAAATAAAATATGAATGCTGGAATATATGCACTATCTGTAAACCTCTATTTGACCACACAAGGTGAGTCACTTAGGTGTTCATAGAATGAGAGCACAAGATATTCTGGCTGGCAGAAACGCAAGGGACTCCAACAATAACTGGCGATGACTTGTGATTGGCGAGGAACCGGAGTGGCGTGTTGGTTGGCGGCCAATGAGAAAGCTGGATGGCCGCAAGTCGCTAGTTAGGCAGTTGAAGGGTTTGGCGCGTCGACCAGGTGCTGGAGTGGGGGGAGGAGGGAGTTGCTGGTGCGTGTGGCTGTCTTGATATATACGTTTAGCCACTACAAAACGTATCTTGTATATTGTTGAGGACGTGATGAAATACGAAAATAGCAGGCTAAATCTCTGATAAGAGATTATCGTCACAAAAATTATTGGCTCAACTAAAACTGGCAAGTAAAATAGAGGACAACAACATAGAATATATGACGAAGATATTATTATCTTTTGTTTGATTTATTAAATTAAGAAGTAAACTTAACATTTCCTTTATTGTAACAATAACAAATCATTTGTCAAGTTACCTATGGATCTGTGAATGAGCGTACTGGCCGCTCCTATTTCAAGCCAAGAATATTTAGAAGTATTATTTATGAAATATTAGGTATTAATAAATGTTGATATTTGAGTGAAGTCTTTCGAGTGCAACACACATCCCGACTTACCACAAGGTAATTCATCGGAGTTATCATGGCAGTCACGGACGCCATCACATTGCCATATCATGAGTATGCATCTAGAACCATCCAAGCAGCTGAATTCATTCTCAGCGCAGGCACCTACGGAGAGAAACAAAATTATTGATACACTCACTTTACCCAGCAATGCGTTGTTGTGGTTCAGCAACACATGCATGTTGCTGAGCCACATCAATCATTCCCTGTCTGTCAGTCCTCCCCACCATTCTTCCCTCCCCCATCCCCTCGTCCTCCTAACCATTTCCCATTCCCCCGTCCTCCCAACCATTCACTCCTCCCATATTTCCTTTTCCTCCCCGCCATTCTCCACTCCCCTGTCCCGTCGTCCTTCCCGCCATTCCCCACTCCCCATTCCTCTCGTCCTCTCCACAATCCCCCACTCCCTTGTCCTCCTCATCCTCCCCACCATCCCCCAATATTGTCCCCTTGTCCTCACTACCATTCTTCACTCCCTCGACCGATGTGCTCCCAAATGATCTGATGTTCCCATCAAAAAAATGACAACAGCAATTGATCTGATGTTCCCATCACTGAAAAATATGAACAGTTAAAAAAATCCAAATAAAAAAAACGAAAAATAAAAAATACCTATACACACAAAATAAACGGTATGGTAAACAACACAGCTCAATTCCAATGCAGAGTCACAAAATAATTAAAACAAAATGAAAATAAATCAAAATCTATAAAAAGTTCATTTATCAGTGCCATCAGAAGCATTGAAATGGAATCGTAACATATATATAGAATAGCATGTGTTGCTTTTACGTGCAAAAGATGGCATTGTATTTTCCCCCAAAAAAATAGTTTTACCTGTCACAGGTGTGGCATCTATATAGTAGGTATATAAAAACACACGCTTATTCGAATGTAACATTGTGTCAAAATTTCAAAGCAATCGACGAAGAGCTTTAAGAGATTACAGGGTGTGCTTCTTTTATGTGCAACAGATGGCGGTGTTTAAAAAATATCATATTTTGACCAGTCACAGGTGTGGCATGTATATAGTCGGTATATAAAAACATGCAGGTATTTGAATGCAACGTTGTGTCAAAATTCGAAAGCAATCGATAAAGATGTTTCAGAGATTTCCCACACATGAAAACTCACATGAAAAACACATTAAAGAAACATGTTTTTACCTGTCACCGAATAACATCTATATAGCAGGTATATCAAAACACGCTCATATGCGAATGGAACGTTGTGTAAAAATTTCAAAACAATCGGTGAAGATCTTTCGGAGATTAGCAATTTTGAACAAACGAACATTTACATTTTTATTCATATAGATTCTATTTTACACTATAAAACCTACTTGCAGCCTTTGCAACATAATTTTTTTTTCGTTATAAAACCTAACATTAATGGTATACACAGTTTTGCACTATAAACACCGTTCACAAAAGGGCACATAATGATAACTACTCTAGCAATGAACTTTAATGCTCGACTATTTTCTGGACTACAGAATATTTGCTGGTTGGTAAATAAGCTACTGTTGTTACCACAAAAATCATTCCTAAGGAAAAACAGGCCTTAAATCCAACACCAAACAACACCAAGCAAATGTATTATTATCACAAAATTACTAAGTAACCAATGGTCAGGTTCACATCTTACTCGGTAAGCTCTCTTTTGATACGTTGCTGCCGATTGCTTTCGTCGGCCGCTGATATTGCCAGGACAGATTTGTGTGTCACACTCTGGTAAATAATATTGTACAGACTGTGAGGAACCCGTCAAGTGTAACCCACCCTTATTAGCCTTAGGCTTTAATTATTTGATTTTTTACCACACGAAGGCAATCTTGTAAATTTTATAAATATGGGAATTTTTTGTTAAGTACATCTGGCACAAAGGGAAATCCATCAGTGGTTAGGATGGGTCAATGGCTCCTGGCAAACGATGGCTCATTACCTGGGCCCCTCACAGGGTAGGATATGGGCGATCCTCGGATGGCCCTCATTTTTACACATTTGTATTCATTGCTGCTACAGGTTTTTTGGCTCTGACTATATTCTCATTCTTTTCATGATTACGAAAAATGTTTTTGGTGCTGAGTTCGTAAATTGGCTAATAACTCACTCGTTAATCTTATAAATTCAACTGGGTCTGGGACTCGACGAAGTTGCGTTCGAATTCTTGAAAAATACATGTTTACTGCTGAGGTTTGTTCGTCATGACCGAGAATGATATTGTTACTGAACTAGCGGATCATCAGGTCATTAACAAGAAGGTTATGACAATGTTGTTGAATAACGAGTGGTGGAAACTCATTCGTTAAACTTATTTTCGGATTAGAGAAAAAGATTGTTAATTGGAAATTATTTGAAGGAGACTGGGAGTGACTTCCGACGAGCGAAGACGTGCTTTGACACACACCAGTCAACCCGTCCTTGGACCAAGTCCAAGTCCTATCCAGCGGTCGACCCCAAAAGGGCATTCATCAATTTTAACATTCTGTTTATTGAAAAGAAATTTTTTTATATAAATTAATATTATTATATATTAGCATATTGATCATATTTAGGCACTGGTTAGGATAGGCTAGGTGTTTAGGTTCTGTTGGCAATTATTTGTAGTATGTGGGTGAAGCATTTACAGCGTTGTAGTTCAAACAAAAGTCGTCAGCGAAGCACTTGTTCCGGAAGTGTTCGGATGTCGCCAGTTGGCAGTCATGTGTAAACCGTTTTTCATTCATAAAAAGGGGATTTGGCGGTTGCATGGAATGGATTTTGGGTCTTTGTTTGGAGGATAGGCGAAGCTTGAAAAAGTTCAAGGATATGCCAGTAGGATAGTCCCAGAACTAAGAGGCATGAGTTACGAAGAAAGGCTGTGAGAAATCCACCTCACGACACTAAAAGACAGAAGAGTAAGGGAAGACATGATCACAACCTACAAAATTCTCAGAGGATTGACAGGGTAGATAACGATAAACTGTTTAACACGGGTGGTATGCGAACAAGGGGACACAGGTGGAATCTGAGTACCCAAATGAGCCAAAGGGATGCTAGAAAGAACTTTTTCAGTGTCAGAGTAGTTAACAGATGGAATGTTCCATACACAGTTTCAAATGTAGATATGATAGAGCCCAGTAGGCTCAGGAATCTGTACACCAGTTGATTGACAGTTGAGAGGCGGGACCAAAGAGCCAGAGCTCAAACCCCGCAAACACAATTAGGTGAGTACACTAGATGCAGGGCTGGAGTTTTGAAGAGTATTACATTAAGGTTCCTATGGTACTCTCCGCTGATTGACTTCTTCTGCAATAAGGGAAGTGCCTTGTTCCATTTCTGATATAGTTATAGGGAGGGGCCCTTTTTAGTTTACCAGCCTGATATGGTTATGTGGCATGATCAACCAGCACGTTGTTCCGGCAATATTTCTTATGCTCGCTGGGAGGACGTTGGAAGGTTATTAATGCCAGTAAACTGGAATATTTGTTGCTAGCTTTTTACTCCCCTAGAACCTTGAGTGATATGTGGCCAGGCTATGTGTTCCAGTGATGCTGAAGGTTACTACCTTAAAATAGGTATATGGAGGTTATATCTCCCCAACCATGACATAAAGATTATTAAAAGTGGGCGCCTAGTCCGTGATCATCAATAAGGTAACTCCTGTTGTTTCAGGTTCCTTATTAAGTAACTCCTGTGCTTCCAGGACAATTATTGTTGTAATCCTTCTGTTCAGGATTAATAATCATATATGACAGTAGAACTGATCCATGATTATTTTCTAGCTTGTGCCTATTTGAAGTGAATGTTGAGGTATCATTTCCTTGAAGATGCTTTGATGACTTGTGTTTCTGCATTATGATTCAGCTTGCAGTCCTATGTGAACCCAGTTATTACTGCACTTGCAACCTGCACGACAGAGGTAAGTGTATATCCTTGTTGCAATTGGGGTATATGCTAATCGAGTATATTCATATTGTGGTATAATATTTTTTTCTTAAAGTGTCTAAATAATTCATTGTTATGGAGCAATTAGTAAAAGAAATTTTGCAAAATCCATCAGTAGATAGGATTAAGACTTTAATAAAATCTGTGTTGATTTGTATGGGAAAAACCCAAGAGTTAGAAGTGGCACCCAGAATGACAAAAGCTAAGATACTGAGAAATATTTTTCTGCATCTAGCAGAAGAGCCGGTCGGGAGCCGGTCGGCCGAGCGGACAGCACGCTGGACTTGTGATCCTGTGGTCCTGGGTTCAATCCCAGGCGCCGGCGAGAAACAATGGGAAGAGTTTCTTTCACCCTATTCCCCTGTTACCTAGTTAGTAAAATAGGTACCTGGGTGTTAGTCAGCTGTCACGGGCTGCTTCCTAGGGGTGGAGGCCTGGTCGAGGACCGGGCCGCGGGGACACTAAAGCCCGGAAATCATCTCAAGATAACCATCTCAAGAAGATCTAGTAGAAGATGGCTATTAAGTGATGAGGTATTAGAAGAATACCCTGATGAGTTTGAGAAGACTGCCAGACTAAGAAGGCAGGAGTTAGAACTTCAACTAAAGCAAGTTGAGTTTGAAAGGTTTAAGTGTATAGAAGAATCTAAACAAAGAGAAGAAGAAACTAAACAAAGAGAAGAGGAAACTAAGCAGAGAGAAGCAGAGTTAGAGACAGAATTAAACAACAGATGGCTGAGGCGCAGATTAGGCTTCAGGAGAAAAAGTTAGAAGCTGCAGCCGCTGCCAGTAGTAAGGGTTCTACGGGAAGTTCTAGTATAAGTAGTCACAGTAGTGAACGTTACTTCCCTAAAGGGTTTGAATTACCCAAATTTGATGAGAGGGACCCTGAATTGTTTTTCTTACACTTTTCCAAGCTAGCTACTAGTTTCAAATGGCCAGAAGATTCTTGGGTGACCATTATGCAAGGTCAGTTGTGCGGGAAGGCACAAGAGATTTTCGCTTCGCTCCCTTTCGAAGACAGCTTTCATTACCCCACAGTAAAAAAGAGGATCTTGCAAGCCTATGAACTAAATGCAGAAGCATTAAGACAAAAGTTTAAAGGTCTCAAGCGTGCACCTGATCAGACAGTTACAGATTTTGCTCGAGTAAAAAAGTCAATTTTTGACTGGTGGTTAAACCGAAATAATATTCATGATTTGTTGCCACTTATGCAGCTCATCTTAGTTGAAGAACTTTCGTCTTGTTTGCCTGTAAAGTAGACCATGGCACTAGCCACAGGTAGACGTTCTTACAAAGATGTTCTTGAGTTAGCTATGTTGGCAAATGAACATGAGTCGATTTATAAGATACCGTATAACAATTTTAACATGGCACCTAAAACATTCACTTCTAGGCAGGTAAATCCTGAAAGGTCAAAGAATAGTCATTATCATGCAAAATCTGTTCTTACAGCCAAGGCAGACCAAGCATCTGTTAGATCTAAGGGTAGAGTTAACCTAAGTAAAGCTACATCAGTTTCGACAAGTTCGACTGATGTGAAACAATGTAATTATTGTCACAAGAAAGGTCATGTTGTTCGTCATTGTTTCAGGTTACATACGGAATAACGACCAAATGCCTTGGTGCTGAGTAAAAGTAGGCAAGGTCATAATCCTGAGATATTTTGTAAGGGTAAGCCACAGTGGCTTGCTGATTTTGACCCTTACATGATTCATGCTAAAGTGGTTGGAGTTGTAGACAAGTGGATTCCTGTAGTTATGTTTAGAGACACTGGTGCATCGTTAACCTTGATTACTTCCAGTATGTCGTCCAAGGTCAAGAAGATTGACCTGGACGTAGTAATTCTTATACAGGGTATAGTTGGGGTAGAGCAACGTGTTCCCTTTATGCAAGTATACATTAAATCCCCCTATACTCCTGGACTATGTACTGTAGGTGTGTGTGATACCTTACCTATTCCTGGTGTCGATATAATTCTTGGAAATGACATTGCCGGCACTATGATAAACAGTCATCTTCCCATTATGTTCAATGACCCAGGTAGAGTTCTCTCAGAAACGAGTGAGATTGCTCCTGAAGTGTATCCAGCCTGAGCAGTCACCAGATCTCAAGTTGCCAAGTCTCTGAGTGATGTTCCAATCCTACAACCAGAGGGATGGCTGGAAAACCTTCAACGTTAGAACCGGAAATTAACTTGGTTGACACTTTTATGTCTAGGTTGGATGAAGCTAGTACAGTTGAGGGAGTTGTGCCAAGTAAAGAAGTTGTACCTCCTGTTACTACCTCTTCCCCTAAGTTTGATATAAAATTCCACACCTTAACCCAACTTCAACAGAGTGATCCTAGTTTAAATGCCTGTTTTTCTGAAGCTGTTAAGGAGGAGGATGCTTTGGCAGATGATGTTGGATACTTCCTCCGAGATCAGATGCTGATGAGACGATGCAGAACTAAGTTATCTCCCTCTTCAGAGGACTGTGAGAGAGTTACCCAGCTTGTGGACCCCTAAGCATACCGTGAACAAGTCCTCTCAGCTGCCCACGACGATCCATTAAGTGGTCACCAAGGGATTAGTCGAATGTTATACCAGGTATCAAAATATTTTTATTGGCCCAGTCTTAAAAAAGATATTGGTAAATATTGTAGACAGTGTGTAACCTGTCAAATAGTGGGTAAACCGAATCAGAGTGTACCTAAAGCTCCCCTGCATCCAATTGTAGTTCCAAGTGAACCTTTTTCCCACATCATTATCGATTGTGTAGGTCCTTTGAATAGGACAAAGTCAGGTCATGTATTTTTAATAACCTTAATGTGTGCCACATCCAAGTTTCCAGAAGCTTATCCTGTGAGAAACATAAGAGCAAAGACAGTTATCCATCACTTGACGAAATTCTGTACTTTGTTTGGACTACCTCGAGTTATCCAGACTGACAACGGTAGCAATTTTCGGTCTGCAGAGTTCAAACGATTTTGTGAGAAGTACCAAATAGAACATCGTGTGTCCAGTGCTTATCATCCACAAAGTCAAGGTGCCTTGGAGAGATTTCACCAAACTATGAAGCAGATGATACGAACTGTTGGTGAAGACTCCAGACGAAATTGGGATAAAGACTTACCTTTTATCTTGTTTGCAGCTCGAAATGATTTACAGCATTCCTTGGGTTGTTCCCTGTTCCAATTAGTTTTCGGACACCAAGTGAGAGGCCCAATCCAGTTGCTGAGTGAAAGGTTGTTGGGAAACGTCTCTCTCCCTGATGGAAGTCGTCTGTTGAGTGAGATCCAGTCGAAGTTGAAAAAGTAACAAGCCGTGGCAAGCGAGCACCTGAAGAAGTCGCAGTTGAAGATGAGACAGAACCATGATAAGAAGTTCAGGGTGAAGTTGAGATGTTTTCAACCAGGTGATCTTGTTCGTGTTTTAAAGTCCAGAGTGGAAACTGTTTTAGCTCATCATTTTGAAGGTCCGTTTGAAGTTGTTAGCAGACGTTCTGAGTTAACCTATAAAATTAAAAGTCTGCAGGGCCCTTCCAAGATTTTGGTAGTGCACATAAATAGGTTAAAAGCATTTCAAGACTCCAGGTCAGTGTCATGTGTGGTACAGGACACAGTCACCCCTGAGAACCATATATCTGATGACTTGTCTAATCATACCTTTTGTAATTCTAGTTTTGAGATGATGGGACATTTGGATAAGGTTAAACAGGGAGAGTTGAGAATGTTACTACACCAGTATTCTAATCTGTTTGGAGAAGTTCCTACCCAGACACCTGTTTTGAGCCATGATATTCAGCTCACAGACACCACCCCTATTCTTATGCATCCGTATAGAGTATCTCCAGAAAAGAGAGATATTAACAGGAGGGAAGTGGAGTTCCTCCTGGAAAATGGTCTAGTTACACCCAGTCAGAGTTCCTGGTGTTCACCATGTTTGTTAGTTCCTAAACCGGATGGGAGTTGGCGCCTGTGTACTGACTATAGGCGGTTAAATAAGGTAACTGAAGTAGACACTTTCCCGTTGCCATTGCTTGAGGATTGTATCGACCAGATTGGTCACTGTCAATATATATCTAAACTCGATTTGTCCAAGGGATATCATCAAGTGCCTTTGACCAGTCGAGCTAGTGAGTATTCAGCTTTTGTAACACCTGATGGTTGTTTTCAGTATAACGTTATGCCTATTGGTCTTAAGAATGCCCCAGCAACCTTCCAGAGATTAGTTAATTTGTTGTTGCAGGATATTCCAAATTGCCGTGCTTATTTAGATGACAATGTTTTATTTAGTGATTCTTAGCAAGAACATTTGCAGGGTTTAAATTTGTTGTTTGCTAAGTTGCAAGAGGCCAATCTTACTGTTAACCCAAAGAAATGTAATTTTGCTAGAGGTACAATTGTTTATCTAGGGCACGAGGTTGGTCAAGGTAGGGTGATGCCTCTATCTGATAAAATTAATGCCATTGTAAATTATCCTATCTTGACTAACAAAAAACAGGTTCAGCGATTTTTAGGGATGTGTGCCTATTACCGTAGGTACTATAAGAACTTTTCTATGGTAGCTTCACCTCTGACTGATTTGCTGCAGCAGAGAGTTAAATTTAAGTGGACTTCCCAGTGTCAAGATGCCTTTGAAGGTTTAAAAAGTATCTTATCTTCATCCGCAATCCTCGCTAGTCCTGATTTTACTAAGCCTTTTATCATGTATATCGATGCTTCTGATTTGGGTGCAGGTGCTGTCCTGCTCCAGATTGGATGTGATAATGTTGAGCATCCTGTATACTATTTTGCGAGAAAGTTCTCTAGTACAGAGAGAAATTACTCTGTTGCTGAGAAGGAGGTTTATGCTCTTGTGTTGGCATGCAAGAAGTTTAAGATATATTTACATGGAAATAAGGTTGATGTATATACTGACCATAATCCTTTAACCTTTATTTACAGAATGAAAATCCATAATAAAAAAAAATGAGGTGGTCTTTGTATTTACAGGAATTCAATCTCCATATTCATCATATTCCTGGCAAGTTAAATGTTCTTGCTGATGCTTTATCTAGATGTTTTCCCCTGAGAAAACCTATGTGAAGGGAACCTATGTATTACATGGCATACAAACCTATGTATGCCATGTAATTGTGGATATATATATATATATATATATATATATATATATATATATATATATATATATATATATATATATATATATATATATATATTAGATGTTTAGTTATAGCAGTAGCCTAATGTCATAGATTTGAAAATAAATCCTTGTAAGTTTATTGTAAGTAATGCTACATCAATACTATCTAGGTAACATTATGTGGACCATGTTAGAGTGTATACATATAGTTTCCATATGTATTCATCACATGTATACTGAGAAGATTCCATATGAGTGTTGTACCTTGCATTACCCATTTGTCTTGACATTATATGAAATTATGGCACTGTGAACTATTTTCCACTTAGACAATCTTATGATACACATGTTGTATATATTTAATATATTTATTATCTTTGCTTGCATATGTATAGCCGTTGGTAATGACTTTGAATGCTCCCTAACCCCCCCCACTAACCCCAGTGAAGTACCGGCTCTGCCAGTGTTGCCATCTCGTATCCGTGTGATTTCTTTGTGTACTTATTTTGTATTTCAAGATAATTTCTTTAATGTTTCGAATTACTATTATATATCATTATGTAAGGTTGTACCTCATACTTTTAAGTTGTTGTATAGCGAATTAGAAGTTACTGAATGAGTTTATATTGTAAATGAGTTAGTGAGATTTGAAAGTTGGAAGTCCGTTGATTTATTAGAGTTGGTAACAGTGTCGCCTCTCGGCAAAAGTGCCTCAAGACGTCACTGTTCTTTGGTCTTTTCAGGCGAGCGGACGTGTTAGGTTTGTGTCTGTGATTTATGACCTTATATTGGGGTATTGTGCCTGCTAGATGTTAATCATGTAACTGTATGTATTTATATCGATCATTTTCTGCTGTTGTCCATTATGTATACCAGGTGATATGTGATTATTATGTGTCTTAGTGAGGTGATATATTTTGAGGAACTTGTGAAATGCCAAGGTGCTGTATGTGATATTATTCATCTTACCTCATGTGTTATTGGTTGACACACCACCATCCTTGTTGATAGTAGCAGCATATAGGCACTAGTGTTCCACTGCGCCAGGCAAGGTACCTGATGTCAGCTAGTGTTGATTGATGCAGTTTATAGACCTGTATTTGATGTATCATGTCCAGTTGTTGAGAAGCTGGATATGTGTGTGAAATTAGTAGTGTTGTAGTATTACTGTTATGGAAAGTTATTAATGCCAGTAAATTGGAATATTTGTTGCTAGCTTTTTCCTCCCCTAGAACCTTGAGTGATATGTGGCCAGGCTATGTGTTCCAGTGATGCTGAAGGTTACTACCTTAAAATAGGTATATGGAGGTTATATCTCCCCGACCATGACAAACACCAAGAGATTTCCTGGCATAGGATAATGTGAAGTGTTATCAGTGTGTGGTTTATTTATAAGTGCGTTGTGTGTTTCTGGGCTGTGCCAAGGGTATTTTTATATGTATGTGGATGACCTGTTGTTACGGTGCCCTCTCTTATTTTTCTGCCCTGTTCTAATGTAAAGAGTCATATCATCACATCTTGCAGTTTTCCTGAGTCACAGGGAATCATTTGATATAGGAGGCAGCTGCAAGGAATACGTATTTGTAGAGAAATTGTCATTTCTAGGTTTTACAGGTAGGGAGGCTTTTACCCCTAGTACATTCAAAATGGCGATGCTCCTGCCAGGTTAACGCCAAGACCGTGTAGACGCCAGCAGGCTGGCGATTGGTTGGCGGAGGTCACGTGACGAGTGATCAGAGCCCGCCCCTGGAGGCTGTTACGTCACTGGGAGGCCTGGCTCAGCGCTGGTGGAGGTGCTGCGGCTCAGAGACTCACAGACCTTTGACGCGAGCGGAAGTGCGTCAGTTAGCTCTCGAGATCGGAGGATTTTGAAGACCCGCTCAATGGATTGTGCAGCCTAAAGCAGTCTAACATCGTCATAGAAGACCAGTGTACTCCCAGGGAGCACGAAGAATCAGAGTTCAGTGGGTGAAAGAGCGCATTGTTGTTAGTCAAAGACGGAGGTGAACGGCGATGCTGGCAGGGCAGTGTGAAGCCTTGCAGGTCGCGCTCCAGTACGACCAGGCAGTGTGACCAGGTCGCATCCATCAGAGATTTGGAAGAGAAACATTACATCTGAATCAATGATTGGTCGTCTTGGTGAAGGAGCGGGTGAGGAAAGTGATATTCTCAGTGACCACTGGCTGGGCCAACTTGGAAGTACTGAATTCAGGGAATAGGTATAGCGACGACGCGTTTCTAAACGACGCCCGAGGACCTGTGACACGCAACCGGAACGCCGAGTGACGGCCCAGAAACCATGTACCTCTACAACCATCGGAGGCCAGGCGTCAGTGGACAGGATTCTTTTAAGGTAAATCATTATTTCCCTCCCATTGTCCCTTGGTAACTAGGCTAGATAGGCTCAGTATATATTTCTATTAGAGTGCTTCTTATTATGTTAGGAGTAGATTAGGCTGTAGGTCAGCCCACATTTTATCTACTACCTAGAGAAGCATGTGTGGCAAAGTTGGTGTACAAGAGGTCTAAGCTGATGGAGCTGCCCAACAGTGAGGGTGCGAGTACCCCTCAAATTTGCCCAGCTCGTCTGAGTTGGCAAAGGCGGCGAGAGGAGAGCTGCCTATGTTCACCAGTTTATTTACTCATATATACACCCAAATGCTTATTTTCTTACATGTTTGATATAAACTCTAGATCAGTAAACCGTATTTAAATTTTACTGCTGAGTTTAAGTGCGCTCTCCATCTCTTTGAGCATTACATGAAAGTGATGCTATATTTGCACCACACTATTATTATTATTGGAAATATACTATTGATTGGTTACGCTGAGTAACACTTATTGATGGAGCACACCCTAGACTGGTAACACTGAATAACACTGTGATCTTCGGAAGCGTACCATAGTCTGGTAGCACTGAGAATAATCACTGAGCTGCATTGCTGGGATGAAGAGTTTTAAACACAGCTGGCGACCTAATTAATTGAGTGAAATAGGTGTGTGACAGGTGACTTGTGACCCTTCGTTATGGCGGGCAAAACTCGGAGGAAGTGCAGTAGCTGCTGAAACAACGACTTGAGGTCAGTAAAGAGTTTTCCTTCACTCTTCCGTGGGTACAAGGCCGGATTGCGAGTAGCAATTCCACCTGTGGTACGACTGGAGGGCTCCCAGGGCGGTCAGTTGCACCCGAGTGGGTGGGAGCAAAGACCCCACGGCGGTGGTCGTGGTGTTCCTCATCTCAGGAACCGACACCGACCCCCCTCCCACCTTTGTAACAAATCGTAGTATCCTTCCAGCAAGAACAGGAGAATGCGAATGGGAAGGAAACGATATAGGAAAAGAGAAGTTGGTTCTATGTACGTAAATGACTGGAAAAAAGTGGGCCCGTACTGATGGTACGTGTCTTTCCATCACAGAGGGTTTGATGCGCCTAGAGGAGAAGCTGCATCATTTGAACGAAGGACAGAGAGACGACCTGGTGACTCTACTAAGGAACATTAAACGTATATACCCCTCCCCCAAAAATAAGAGTCATATCGGTGAGTGAATCCGTTAAAGGGCATCTGCTATCATGTTCTCCTTTCCTTTAATATGTCTTATCTCTAACCAGTATTCTTGCAACAGTGGAGACCATCTCGTCAGCCTTTGGTTTGAGTTCTTCGTTTTATGTACAAACGTCAAGGAGTTGTGTTTGGTGAACACTCGCACTGGTCTAGTACCTGCTGCTACATATATGTCGAAATGCTTCAATGACATAATCAAGGCTAAAGCTTCTTTTTCCACCGTGCTGTAAGCTCGCTGGTAGCTCTCGATCTTCTTCATGTAAAAAGCTATTGGATGGTGAACTCCGTTCTTTTCCTGAGCCAACATGTCTCCAATCCCCACATTGCTAGCATCGACATATAAAATAAATTGTCTCGAAGTCAGAGGAAATCAACATTAGTGCTTCTATTAATAATTTCTTCATCTTCTCGAACGTCCCTTGACATGCTTCACCCCACTTTCATATAACATTCGTAGATAGTAATTCTGTCAGAGTGTGCCACCATCGAGAAGTTCTTACAAAATCCACAGTAGTATCCTATCCTCCCGAGGTAGCGTAATAGCTCTTACCTCGTCCTGGAAATTGGATACTCCTTGATAGCAACTACCTTTTGTTCCCCGGGAGCTACCTCTCCTTTGCCCACGATAAAGCTTAAATATTCCAATCGGGCCTTCTCGAACTCGCTTTTGGCTAGATTAATTGTCAGGTTTGCCTCCTCCAATCTTCTGAATAATTCTCTCAATTGATTCATGTGCTCCTTCCAACTGTTTGCATACATTATTATGTCGTCGATGTATACAGTGCAGCCTTCAACTTCTTATAGCACTTCATTTATCATCTTTTGGAAGCAACTTCCACTATTCTGCAGGCTGAACGGAAGTACCTTGTACTGGTACAAGCCGTCCGGAGTAACAATGCAGAGATCCTTCTTGCACTAGGGGATAAAGGTATTTAGCAGTAGCCATTCAGCAGGTCAGCCTCTAAAAACAAACCTTGCGTTTCGCACATGGTCGACGCAGTCACTTACTGGAGGCATATGGTGGGAATCTGACACGATGATGGAAATTACTTTTTGATAATCTGCACAAAAGCGAAATGAGCTGTCACCCATCTTCACTAACACACAGGGTGAACTCCATTCACTATTGCTAGGCTCAGCAAGATCATTTCCTAACAAATATTCCACCTCCTGTCGTATGAGCTTCCTCTTCTCTGGGCTAACCCAATACATGTTCTGATTAATCGGCTTTCCACCCCTCACTTCTACATTGTGCACCACACTCCTGTGCCATCGGGGCACATCTGTGAAGAGTGACTCGTTCTTCCAGAGTAGAGTCACCAGGTCGCCTCTCTGCCAGCTGTTCAGATGATGCGGCTTCTCCTCCAGGTACATCAAACTCTCTGTGTTGGAAAGACGCGTACCATCGGCACGGGCCCACTTTCCTTAATCTGTTGGTAAATCTCGGTTCATTTGCATTCATAGAACTAACTTCTCTTCTCTTAACTGTGTCGTTGCCTACTCGTTTGCATTCTCCTGTTCTTCCTGGAAGTAGGCTTCAATCGATTTATGTGACACACCTGTGTCTTCCGAGCACGATTCTGCTTGCTGATTTCGTAGTTTACCCGACCTACTCGCTTGACGACCGAGTATGGACCACCAAAGCGTGATTCCGTCACCCAACCTCTCCCGGGTAGCAGGAGCATCACTCTGGCTCCCACCTCAAGCTCTCTCAGGACAGCATTCCTATCGTACTAAACCGACATCTTTTCTTGTGCTGTCGTCAGGTGTTCAGCAGCCAGCTTCTTCGCCGTTTTTAACCATTCCCTGACCTTACTCCTCCACTGTTATCAATGTATTCTCCGACGTCAACTGCTCTCTTAACATCACCAAAGGACTTCTCACTTCCTTTCCAAACGCCATTTGGAACGGAGAGAATCCCAGAGATTCTACCACAGCATCTTTTATCGCAAACAAGGCTGAAAATATAGCTTCATCCAATTCTGCATCCTGTTCCGCGCAATACATTTGCAAAACGGTTTTCAGGATGGAGTGGAACCTCTCAATCACTCCTTGTGACTGAGACCTGTAGGGTGAAGATCGTAGTTGGGTTATTTCCCACCCCGTGATAGTCTGTCTAAACCACTTTGATTGCAAAATACTTCCACAGTCAGATTGAATCTCTTTGGGCACTCCAACCCAAGAGAAGAATTGCTGAAGGTGTCCCATGATGCTTCTCGATGTCACCTTCCGCACTGGGATCGCTTACGGAAACCGTGTAGAAGCGCACATGATGATTAGCAAGTAATTGTTTCCCCTTTTTTATCTGGGTAAGAGTCCCACAACGTCGATAATTAGGCGATCGAACGCCTGGCCAAACGCAGGAACTGGTACTAAAGAGGCTTTCGGGATAGCAGGGACGTTCTTCCCCGCTCTTTGGCATGGGAAACATGTCTTGCAGACTCTCCGCACATCGGTGTCCATGGCCGGCCAATAACAATGCTCCCGAATCCAGCTTAAGGTCTTGGTCACTCCTAAGTGACCTGCGGGATACACTGAGTGTGCAGGCTCCAGTACCGATCATCTATATCGCGCCGGCACTACCACTGGATGCCTCACCCCCAATATTTCATCACTCACCACCTCTCGTACCGGACTCCACCGTCTCATTAACACTCATTTTTCTATAAAGAAGTGAGTCGGCGACTCAGGTCCGGAGAGACCTCCTTCGGCCTCCTGCACCAACTCTGGAAACTCTTCCTTCTGCAGCTCACCTAGACAGGCGCGGTCAACTTCAGAGAGGACTAGTGAGAGTAACCTGGATACTCCTATCCGTACCTTCGTCCCCTAGCACTTGGCCTCCGGTCCCCTCTCTGAACAGATGATCGAGCCCCAGGTCATCTAGCATATCCTCTTCGGTGTGACCAGATCTGCTCACATCCTCCTCAACGCTCCGTCATGACGTCACTGCACATACCAGAAATGCCACTTTTGCAACTTCCGTTGCATCACCCTAGGTGTCCATCGCACTGCTTCTTCTGTAGGGCTGCACACACTCTTCGCTCTTGATTAGGTTTGCGAGAACACATCCCCTACCCCAGTCGTTTCCTAAGATTACCTGGGCTTCCATTCTAGGAAGCAAAGCACAGACCCCTACTACAAGAGTCTGGCAACCATAGTCAGAATTAAGTGTCAGGGCATCCGTATTTGTCCCTCCAACGTTCTTATCATAGCTACTTCCATACTGGAATTCCTGTAGTCCACAAGGACGAGGGATTCACTAAGGTGAAATTGGATCCTGTGTCCCTTGGCATCCTTGATGGGACTTGATCAGCTCCTATGCTCACCGTGGGGAGCCGGTCGGCCGAGAGATCAGCACGCTGGACTTGTGATCCTGTGGTCCTGGGTTCGATCCCAGGCGCTGGCGAGAAACAATGGGCAGAGTTTCTTTTTTCCCTATGCCCCTGTTACCTAGCAGTAAAATAGGTACCTGGGTGTTAGTCAGCTGTCACAGGCTGCTTCCTGGGGGTGGAGGCCTGGTCGAGGACCGGGCCGCGGGGACACTAAAAAGCCCCCGAAATCATCTCAAGATAACCCCAAGATAACCGTACCCTCACATACAAAGGGGTGAATCCTCTTCTCCCTCATCACTGGAGTCTTCTTTAGTGTATCATCCGCTTCTCTGCTTCCTACCCTGACGAAAGCCACATTACCACTGCGCTTGGGTCGGCCACATTCTCGAGCACAGTGTCCCCGACCTCCACCGTTAAAGCATCGGCCACCTCCACTGGGGGACCCACCACCAGTCACCCTGGCTACACCACCAGCAGACACTGTTCCCTGGTTCCTCCTTGGACTCCCTGTCGTCGACTCCCCGGCAGCATTTCCTACTCCAGGGTTAGGTCCAACACTCACTTCTTGGGCTCTCCTACTAGCGTCTGTCGAGCTCTTGACGCTCCGGTTCACTTCACTGGGTAAGCAAGTTTTGGGAGAGTCCCCGCCCGTCCTCACTCCTCCCGAACTCCTGAAGTTCCCAACAAACCTTGAGAAAGATGAATGTCTGGGCGGTCCTTCCATATGGAGATGTAGTGCCTCCTCTGGCACGTCTGCTCTATCCACCATGGCTTTCAGGTCCTTAATTCCTGCTTCTCTCACTCTAACCTTGAGATCTGGATGGAGCACTGACATAAACTTCTCCATCACAATCAATTGTTTAAGATCATCCACTGTTTCCACCTGATCTGTCTTCAACAATCTTAGAAACTTTCGTTCCATGTCACGAGCAGTCTCAGTGTACAACCTTCCTGACACTCTCGTACACTCTCTAAAACGTTTCCGATACACCTCCAGAGTTAGTCTAAATGAGTGGAGTACAGCCTTCTTTATTGTGTCGTACCTGGCACACTCCTCTAGGTCCAGCATGTTATACGCTTCTCTGGCCTCACTGGTCAATCTGCTCTGAACCAACACAGCCCAATCCTCTTCCAGCCATTCCATCAACGTTGCTTTTTTCTCAAAATGATCAAAGAACGCCTTGGCCTCAAGAGGTTCGAAAGTCGGTAAGTGGCACTCCCTTGCCTTGAGGTCCTCCCGTCAAGCAGGTACCGAGACCACCCCGCGCTCAACATTTCTCAACTACAGCTATCTATCTCTGCTCATTGCATCTAGAGCTGAGCATCTTGCTCCTCACGCCACAGCTGTGCCTCCCTCTCCTCTCGATGCAGCTGGCCCTCTAATCGCATTTGCATTATCTCCAGTTGCACACTCCTTTTGCTGCCACTGGACCCTCCGCTGCTTCCTCGCTCACTCCGGGTCCTTCCCACACTGACAAGTGCTTGGGACGGCTCTGCTTGGACGACTCTTCCCCTGTGGTTTGCTCTCGAGCTGTGAGTTGTGACATTATCTCCAGCCGGCGCTCCGAAACCTTGGACGTCCTCAATCGGATGCTGAAGTGATGCACCACTAGTTGGAGTTGGGCCTTAGTGCACACATCCAACACGCTCTCGTCCCTTGTCACTATAAACGTACTCACTTTATCTTCCTCCATCTCTATATCACTGAGCAACTGCACCAACACCATACTAATTATATGATTACACTCCCTGCACTACCTGGGCAACACTGTCACTGCGTTCACTGAGTTCTCTGGCAACACTGTTCACGATCCTGATAGCACTGTCTTCGTAACTTGGCAACACTGTCTTCAAATCCTAGCGAGGTCGCCAATTTGTTACAAGGGGGGGGGGAGTGGGTCGGTGCCTGAGATGAGGAACACCACGACCACCGCCGTGGGTCTTTGCTTCCACACACTCGGGTGCAACTGACCGCCCTGGGAGCCCTCCAGTCTTACCACAGGTGGAATTGCTACTTGCAATCCAGTCTTAAACCCATGGAAGAGTAAAGGAAAACTCTTTACTGACCTCAAGTCGTTGTTTCAGCAGCTACAGCACTTCCTCCGAGTTTTGCCCACCTTAACAAAGGGTCACAGGTCACCTGTCACACACCTATGTCACTCAACTAATTAGGTCGCCAGCTGTGTTTGAAACTCTTCATCCCAGCAATGCAGCTCAGTGACTATTCTCAGTGCTACCAGACTATGGTACGCTTCCGACGATCACAGTGTTATTCAGTGTTACCAGTCTAGGGTGTGCTCCATCAATAACTGTTACTCAGCGTAACCAGTCAATAGTATATTTCCAATAATAATAATAGTGTGGTGCAAATATAGTACCAATTTCATGTAATGCTCAAAGAGATGGAGAGCGCACTTAAACTCAGCAGAAAAATTGAAATAAGGTTTACTGATCTAGAGTCTACATCAAACATGTAAGAAAATAAGCACATATATATATATATATATATATATATATATATATATATATATATATATATATATATATATATATATTGTGACGGTAACGAGTTGGAAATGGTGGTCGGCAGTCTTCCAACTAGCAGGTGTCAGTGCTGGGCCACATATAATATATAAAAAAAGAAAAGGAAAAAAAAGAGAAAAAAAAAGAATGACTGCGTGATTTGGTAATCTGTGGTAAGGTTGGAAAGACTAAAAGCAATAATAAAAAATATGGATTTTAATAACAATAAAAACACAAATTGAAATAAATGCAAAATCTTGGCTTACTGGCAAAAATAATAAACAATATAAACATGAAAATAGATTACGTTAATGGGGAGGAGAATTGATATACAAAAGTAAGCAAAATATGAATGCTGGAATATATGCACTAACTATGAACCTCTATTTGACCACACAGTGAGTCACTTAGGAGTTCACAGCTTGCGAGCACACAATATTCTGGCTGGCAGAAACGCAAGGGACTCCAACAATAACTGGTGAGGTCTTGTGATTGGCGGGGAGCCGGAGTGGAGTGTTGGTTGGCGGCCAATGAGGAAGCTGGATGGCCGCAAGTCGCTCGTTAGGCCGTTGAAGGGTTCGGCGCGTCGACCAGGTGCAGCAGTGGGGGGGAAGGAGGGAGTTGCTGGTACGTGTGGCTATCATATGTACGTTTAGCCACTACAAAACGTATCTTGTATATTGATGAGGACAGGCGTGATTCGCAGAAATAGCAGGCTAAATATCTGATAAGAGATTATCGTCACAACTCTCCCCCGAAGCCTGCCGTTTCGGGTGAATCACGTCCACTGGAGGTAGAGTGGGAGGTGGAGCTGCCTCTACCTCATGCACTCTGGAGAGGGCATCAGCGATGATGTTATCAGGCCCCTTGATGTAGCAGATCTTTAAGTTGAAGCCTTGAAGATATAAAGCCCATCGCAGCAGACGTTGGTTATTAAATTGGGCTTGATGTAAAAATCTCAGAGGGTTGTGGTCCGAATAGATGGTAGTGGACCTAGCACCGTGCAGATATGGTGCAAAGTGTTGTAAGCTCAGGACGATGGACAGGAGTTCCTTCTCTATAGTACTGTAGTTCTTCTGATGAGGCTTCAACTTGCAACTGTAGTAGCTGACAGGTAGAACCTCCTCGCCTCGCTGCTGCATTAAGACACTTCCGATGCCGGTACCACTGGCGTCGACATGGAGGATGAAAGGCTTCTTGATATCTGGTGAGGCGAGAATGGGATTAGAACAGAGGAGGAATTTGAGTTGTTCGAATGCAACGGTTTGCTCTCTGGTCCAATTATATCGTTGCTTGGGACTGGTTAAGGTGATTAATGGGGTTGCAACAGTGCTAAAATTCTTCACAAACCTACGGTAATAGGAAGCAAGACCAAGGAAGCGCAGGAGCTGCTTCCTGGTAGTAGGCTGTGGATACTGTTGGATTGCTTGAATGTGAATGTTTAACGGAGCCAGGTTGCCACTCCCTATAACATGACCCAGGTACCGCACTTTACCTTTCGCGAAGGTGGACTTGCCCAAATTGATGGTGAGGCCGGCTTTCAGGAGCTTGTAGAACAATCGTTGTAGCTGGAGCAGGTGTTCGCTCCAGGTGTTGGATGCTACCACAATGTCGTCCAAATAGGCATAGGTGTTTTCCAAGCCCTGGATGACGCGGTTGACAGCTCTCTGAAAGGTGGCTGGGGCATTGCAGAGTCCAAAGGGAAGGCGATTGTACCTGTAGAGACCAAATGGGGTTATAAAGGCGGACAGTACCTTAGCTCGCTCCGTTAAACTCACCTGGTAGTAGCCCTTTAGTAGGTCTACCTGAGACAGGTAGCGGGCATTACCAATGGCATCCAAAATGTCGTCTACCTGGGTATTGGGTAGGCGTCCTTCACTGTGACCTGGTTCAACTTCCTATAATCCGTACACAGACGGATTTTGCCGTGAGGTTTGGGTACCAGGATGCATGGTGAGGCCCAGGGGGACTCACAGGGGGTAGCCAGTCCATGGTCCAAGAGATACTGTACCTCAGCCCGCATGACTTCCGTTTTGCTCGGGCTGATTCGGTAGAATGGTTGGCGAATCGGCTGGGTGTCAGGTAGCAGTTGGATGTCGTGCCGAGTTACAGTACACTCTTGGGGGTCATCTCGAAACAACTCTTGATATTCTCTGACGAGTTTGATTAGTGGAGCACTATTATCGTCCTGAAAATGATGTTGAAGGTTAGTAAGGATTTCCGAGTTAGAGAGCGCTGTCTCAGTGTCAGTGCTCTCGGAAGGAGAAGCAGGGAAGGTCTCACTGTGGCTGTATGGACCTGTAAATGAGGTGAAATTGGTTAACACAGTGGGAGGAACCCCATGGTAGGGCTTGAGTAAATTAATGTGGCACAGCTGGGTCTTCCGCCGCCTATCGGGTGTCTCGAGAACGTAGTTGAAGTTGTTCCGGCACTCCTTAACACGGTAGGGTCCTGAGAACCTGTTCTGTAAAGGAGAACCTGGGATAGGGAAATAGGCAAGCACTAAGTCTCCTGGTGTAAACTTCCTTACTTTACAGTGCCGGTCGTAACGAGTCTTCATCCTCTCCTGGGCTTTCTGTAGGTTGTTGCTGGCAAAGGAATGGACCCTCTCTAGAATGTGTCGGAGATTTTGGAGATACTGGGGCACACTCTGATGCTCACTGAAGGTGTCATCACGTAGAGAATCCTTGAAAGCCTTGAGAGGTGTACGGCACTTACGTCCGTAGAGCATCTCATAAGGAGATACTCCTAGTGACTCGTTGGGAAGACTTCTGAAAATACACAAAATGAGATCAATTTGCCTATCCCAATCCTTTGAGGTCTCATTACAGAATTTTTTTAAGAGTGCCTTGATGGTTTGATGACTACGCTCGAGAGAACCCTGTGAAGCAGGATGATAGGGGCTGGACAGTACCTGTTTGATGTTGAACTCCTCCAGAGTCCGTTTGAAGAGATCACTGGTGAAGTTGGTACCACAGTCGCTCTGAATCTCCCTCGGAAATCCATACTGGGTGAAGATTTTCAGTAGATTCTTCACCACTGTAATATTTTTTACTGGAACTGCTATCGGAAATCTGGTGGTAGGACACAGGATGGTTAAGATATATGAGTTGCCTGCACTGGTCCGAGGCAAAGGACCAACGCAGTCGATAATGAGCTTGTGGAACGGTTCCTCAGGCACCTGGATGGGTATCAGGGGTGCTCTGGGAATGGAAACGTTCGGTTTCCCGGCTAACTGACACACGTGGCATAATTTGACATGAGATTTGACGTCGTTTACCATACCTGGCCAGTAGTAGTCTTGTCGAATTCCATGGTAAGTCTTGTTGAACCCATAGTGTGACAAAGCGCCGTGGGCCAGGTGTAGGTGGGCGCAGGCTGGTGGGAATCACTAGTTGTTCAACGTTTGCCCAATCGTCCTCGTCAGTTTACTGGGTCTATACCGATAGAGTATTTCGTTCTCCATAAAGAACCCAGGAACACTGTCGGATTGGGTTTCAGCCTGAGAACCGTTCCACAAGCTCATTATCGACTGCGTTGGTCCTTTGCCTCGGACCAGTGCAGGCAACTCATATATTTAACCATCCTGTGTCCTACCACCAGATTTCCGATAGCAGTTCCAGTAAAAAATATTACAGCTGCTACAGTGGTGAAGAATCTACTGAAAATCTTCACCCAGTATGGATTTCCGAGGGAGATTCAGAGCGACTGTGGTACCAACTTCACCAGTGATCTCTTCAAACGGACTCTGGAGGAGTTCAACATCAAACAGGTACTGTCCAGCCCCTATCATCCTGCTTCACAGGGTTCTCTCGAGCGTAGTCATCAAACCATCAAGGCACTCTTAAAAAAGTTCTGTAATGAGACCTCAAAGGATTGGGATAGGCAAATTGATCTCATTTTGTGTATTTTCAGAAGTCTTCCCAACGAGTCACTAGGAGTATCTCCTTATGAGATGCTCTACGGACGTAAGTGCCGTACACCTCTCAAGGCTTTCAAGGATTCTCTACGTGATGACACCTTCAGTGAGCATCAGAGGTGCCCCAGTATCTCCAAAATCTCCGACACATTCTAGAGAGGGTCCATTCCTTTGCCAGCAACAACCTACAGAAAGCCCAGGAGAGGATGAAGACTCGTTACGACCGGCACTGTAAAGTAAGGAAGTTTACACCAGGAGACTTAGTGCTTGCCTATTTCCCTATCCCAGGTTCTCCTTTACAGAACAGGTTCTCAGGACCCTACCGTGTTAAGGAGTGCCGGAACAACTTCAACTACGTTCTCGAGACACCCGATAGGCGGCGGAAGACCCAGCTGTGCCACATTAATTTACTCAAGCCCTACCATGGGGTTCCTCCCACTGTGTTAACCAATTTCACCTCATTTACAGGTCCATACAGCCACAGTGAGACCTTCCCTGCTTCTCCTTCCGAGAGCACTGACACTGAGACAGCGCTCTCTAACTCGGAAATCCTTACTAACCTTCAACATCATTTTCAGGACGATAATAGTGCTCCACTAATCAAACTCGTCAGAGAATATCAAGAGTTGTTTCGAGATGACCCCCAAGAGTGTACTGTACTCGGCACGACATCCAACTGCTACCTGACACCCAGCCGATTCGCCAACCATTCTACCGAATCAGCCCGAGCAAAACGGAAGTCATGCGGGCTGAGGTACAGTATCTCTTGGACCATGGACTGGCTACCCCCTGTGAGTCCCCCGGGCCTCACCATGCATCCTGGTACCCAAACCTCACGGCAAAATCCGTCTGTGTACGGATTATAGGAAGTTGAACCAGGTCACAGTGAAGGACGCCTACCCAATACCCAGAGTAGACGACATTTTGGATGCCATTGGTAATGCCCGCTACCTGTCTCAGGTAGACCTACTAAAGGGCTACTACCAGGTGAGTTTAACGGAGCGAGCTAAGGTACTGTCCGCCTTTATAACCCCCTTTGGTCTCTACAGGTACAATCGCCTTCCCTTTGGACTCTGCAATGCCCCAGCCACCTTTCAGAGAGCTGTCAACCGCGTCATCCAGGGCTTGGAAAACACCTATGCCTATTTGGACGACATCGTAGTAGCATCCAACACCTGGAGCGAACACCTGCTCCAGCTACAACGATTGTTCTACAAGCTCCTGAAAGCCGGCCTCACCATCAATTTGGGCAAGTCCACCTTCGCGAAAGGTAAAGTGCGGTACCTGGGTCATGTTATAGGGAGTGGCAACCTGGCTCCGTTAAACATTCACATTCAAGCAATCCAACAGTATCCACAGCCTACTACCAGGAAGCAGCTCCTGCGCTTCCTTGGTCTTGCTTCCTATTACCGTAGGTTTGTGAAGAATTTTAGCACTGTTGCAACCCCATTAATCACCTTAACCAGTCCCAAGCAACGGTATAATTGGA
The DNA here is from genome assembly GCA_020271785.1 of Procambarus virginalis. NCBI lineage: Eukaryota > Metazoa > Arthropoda > Malacostraca > Decapoda > Cambaridae > Procambarus > Procambarus virginalis. The sequence continues at coordinate 198,042 of WNGS01058948.1, forward strand.
CCAGAGAGCAAACCGTTGCATTCGAACAACTCAAATTCCTCCTCTGTTCTAATCCCATTCTCGCCTCACCATATCAAGAAGCCTTTCATCCTCCATGTCGACGCCAGTGGTACCGGCATCGGAAGTGTCTTAATGCAGCAGCGAGGCGAGGAGGTTCTACCTGTCAGCTACTACAGTTGCAAGTTGAAGCCTCATCAGAAGAACTACAGTACTATAGAGAAGGAACTCCTGTCCATCGTCCTGAGCTTACAACACTTTGCACCATATCTGCACGGTGCTAGGTCCACTACCATCTATTCGGACCACAACCCTCTGAGATTTTTACATCAAGCCCAATTTAATAACCAACGTCTGCTGCGATGGGCTTTATATCTTCAAGGCTTCAACTTAAAGATCTGCTACATCAAGGGCCTGATAACATCATCGCTGATGCCCTCTCCAGAGTGCATGAGGTAGAGGCAGCTCCACCTCCCACTCTACCTCCAGTGGACGTGATTCACCCGAAACGGCAGGCTTCGGGGGAGAGTTGTGACGATAATCTCTTATCAGAGATTTAGCCTGCTATTTCTGCGAATCACTCCTGTCCTCATCAATATACAAGATACGTTTTGTAGTGGCTAAACGTACATTATGATAGCCACACGTACCAGCAACTCCCTCCTTCCCCCCCACTGCTGCACCTGGTCGACGCGCCGAACCCTTCAACGGCCTACTAGCGACTGCGGCCATCCAGCTTCCTCATTGGCCGCCCACCACACTCCACTCCTGCTCCCCGCCAATCACAAGACCTCACCAGTTATTGTTGGAGTCCCTTGCGTTTCTGCCAGCCAGAATATTGTGTGCTCGCAAGCTGTGAACTCCTAAGTGACTCACTCTGTGTGGTCAAATAGAGTTCATAGTTAGTGCATATATTCCAGCATTCATATTTTACTTACCTTTGTATATCAATTCTCCTCCCCATTACGTAATCTATTTTCANCCACTGGAAAAGGAGTGGTAGTGTAGGTATTTATTCTGTATCTCCCTCTGACACTGCAACTGATGTGTCTACTAAAAGGACAAATTCATCAGAGAGAGAAAGTGTCTGTTCTGTGATCAAGAACATCTCACCTACAAATGCACTGTTTATCCTAACTTTATTCCAGGAATAAACAACTCCAAGATTACACAGATGCACCAAGTGCATGGGTTCTCATGATCCCAGTAAATGTGTTGTGCAGCTACGGTTATGCAGTAGATGCCACAAAGGTGTACATCATTATGCCTTATGTAGACAAATTTTTTACCCAATCTGTGACACCTGGGGAGAATTTTATAAATTCTACCACAGTACAATATTGCAAGGTACATCAAGAAATAAGTGTACTTGCTACTGAGTCAGGCAATAATACCACTCTGCCTACAGCTCAACTCAAACTAAAAGACAGGAAATCTAGAGTTAACACTAGAGGTCTCTTTGATCAAGGATCACAGAAAACCTTCATCACACAACAATTAGTCGAGCAGTTAAAATTAAAACCTGCCAAAAGTGTGAGACTGAATATTTCTGGGTTCTTGACTAATAGTGGACCTCGTGAATACCATGTAGTCAGGTGTTAGTGAGACTTGGATCTTCTACTAGTCCAATACAAGCGGTGGTAGTAGATAAACTTCCTTCAGACCTGCAGGTCACAAGACTAGCTCGCACTGCGAGGTATCTTAAACGAAACTGCATGAGGCTAGCAGATCACAAATAAATTCTGACTGCCTCACAGATGTTGGTATACTTATAGGCGCTGACCATTATTATAATTTATAACTGGATGCACCAGACAACACGGAATGAATTTGTTGTCATCTGCTTGAGGCAAGTTGCTTACTGGACCGGTGCTTTTCCAACAAAAGCAGCGTCAACCAACAAACAATCTAACAATGCAATAGTGGCGTGACTAGGCTTGGAACAGTCACCCCTACATTTCAGAGAAATATCTGAAGATAATGAGTCTGATCCACCTGTACATCGTCTGTGGGATTTAGACACTTTAGGTATTGTCCCTGAACAACCAAGTCCTGATGATATGTGGACTTACCAGCAATATCTAGATACAGTTGTCTATAAAGACAATCAATACTGGGTGAGACTGCCATGGAAGTTGAATCATCCACAACTTCCAGTAATTATTTCATGGCAGCCTCTCAATTACAGTCACAATTAGTACGGCTGAAGAAACAGCCAGATAATTAAATATGTACCATCAATTAATTCAGCAACAGCTCAACAGTAAATTTATTGAAGTTGTTGATAATGATGACAGAAAAACAGGTCACTATTTACCCCATCACGCTGTGTTGAAAGATTCATTGACAACACCAATACGTATTGTTTTCAACTGTAGTGCCAAAGTGAAGGCAAACAGCGTGTCTTTGAATGAATGTCTCCAAACGGGACCTAGCCTAACACAAAGGCTACATGATGTACTGTTACGATTCCGTACTGGTATTTTCGCATATACTGCTGATATCAGTAAAGCTTTCCTTAGAGTAGGCTTGCAAGAGGAGGATCGTAATTATAACAAATTTCTCTGGATTAAAGATCCACTGGATCCTGACAGTGATGTCATAACCTATCGGTTTGCCTCTGTGCTTTTTGGAGCGACTTCCTCACCCTTTCTACTTCAAGCCACATTAGATACACATTTGAAGAAGTCAAATAGTCCTTATAAGGCAGAGATCAGTGACAACTTGTATGTCGATAATTTCCAGGGAACTACTAATGACAAATCCAAATTGGTAGAAATTTACCATGAGGCTAACTGTGAGTTATTAGGAGCCAATATGCCACTACAATCATGGGCCTCAAACATTAAGTCATTAAACCAGATAATCGAGAAAGAATTTCCGGGTTATCTGGTGCCTACTCAATTAAAAGTTCTGGGCGTGGAATGGAACACAGGTACTGACAGACACAGACGATGTACAGGTGGATCAGACTCATTATCTTCAGATATTTCTCTGAAATGTAGGGGTGACTGTTCCAAGCCTAGTCACGCCACTATTGCATTGTTAGATTGTTTGTTGGTTGACGCTGCCTTTTGTTGGAAAAGCACCGGTCCAGTAAGCAACTTGCCTCAAGCAGATGACAACAAATTCATTCCGTGTTGTCTGGTGCATCCAGTTATAAATTAATAATAATGGTCAGCGCCTATAAGTATACCAACATCTGTGAGGCAGTCAATTTATTTTGTGATCTGCTAGCCTCATGCGGTTTCGTTTAAGATACCTCGCAGTGCGAGCTAGTCCTGTGACCTGCAGGTCTGAAGGAAGTTTATCTACTACCACCGCTTGTATTGGACTAGTAGAAGATCCAAGTCTCACTAACACTTTGACTCCTTGGTATTCACTATTAGTCAAGAACCCAGAAATATTCAGTCTCACACTTTTGGCAGGTTTTAATTTTAACTGCTCGACTAATTGTTGTGTGATGAAGGTTTTCTGTGATCCTTGATCAAAGAGACCTCTAGTGTTAACTATAGATGTCCTGTCTATTAGTTTGAGTTGAGCTGTAGGCAGAGTGGTATTATTGCCTGACTCAGTAGCAAGTACACATATTTCTTGATGTACCTTGCAATATTGTACTGTGGTAGAATTTATAGAATTCTCCCCAGGTGTCACAGATTGGGTAGAAATTTTTCTACATAAGGCATAATGATGTACACCTTTGTGGCATCTACTGCATAACCGTAGCTGCACAACACATTTACTGGGATCATGAGAACCCATGCACTTGGTGCATCTGTGTAATTCTTGGAGTTGTTTAATCCTGGTATTAAAGTTAGGATAAACAGTGCATTCGTAGGTGAGATGTTCTTGATCACAGAACAGACACTTTCTCTCTCTGACTGAATTTGTCCTTTAGTAGACACATCAGTTGCAGTGTCAGAGGGAGATACAGAATAAATACCTACACTACCACTCCCTTTTCCAGTGGATGGAGTAGTCTTAGGCTTAGATTTATTGGATTTATTCAAAGTCAATTTGGGTTTGACTGAGTTGTCAATGTTAGGTGATTTAGACTCAGGTTTAATCTTATCATGAGTCTTCAACCTGTTAAGTTATTCTCAGCACCTCGAATATTTGCTCGAGAGTGAGAAACTCGGTTTTATAATGTGAGCAGATTTCTGCTAAGATATTTTGAGGCAATTTCCTCTGCAAAAGTAATTTGATTGACCATTCTGAGGCTGGTACATCAACTTTAGTACCTAAGGCCTTCACTAGAGACTCTGCTTCTAGTCTGAAGCTTTGAAGTGAGTCTGGTCTGTTACTTGGTGCATTCAGATCTAGCAATTGGTAATAAAGGTTAGCTATACTTAACTCCTTGTTGCAATAATTCAACTTCAGCAGTTTTATAGCTTCCACATAATTTCTCTCAGTGAGAGCTAAGTTATTTATGACCTTTTTAGCCTCCCCTTTGAGAAGACTAATCAGGTATGAGAATTTGGAAACTGGGTCAAGATAAGACCTGTTATGGATATGAACTTCAAATGAAGTCCAAAATGTGTCCCAATTTTCTTCATCCTGCCCTGCAAATGTAGCTAAGTTCAAACTTATGACTGAACAGCATTGGCACTTATACCTGCATTTGGGTGAGGTGATGTAATACAATAGTGGGGTGAAAAACACAGAACACGGAACAATGGGTATAGATTTGTAACTGCAGAAGGCCTATTGGCCCATATTTCTTGATGCTTCTATATTGGAGTGGAGTCTTGAGGGGGTTGAATATAGTTGTGCGTTAATTGGCTGTTGATTGCTGGTGTTGACTTCTTGATGTGTAGTGCCTCGCAGATGTCAAGCCGCCTGCTGTCGCTGTATCTATCAATGATTTCTGTATTGTTTGCTAAGATTTCTCTGGTGATGGTTTGGTTGCGGGAAGAGATTATATGTTCCTTAATGGAGCCCTGTTGCTTATGCATCGTTAAACACCTGGAAAGAGATGTTGTTGGCTTGCCTATATACTGAGTTTTTTTGAGGCTTACAGTCCCCAAGAGGGCATTTGAAGGCATAGACGATGTTGGTCTCTTTTAAAGCGTTCTGCTCCGTGTCTGGAGAGTTTCTCATGAGTAGGCTGGCCGTTTTCTTGGTTTTATAGTAAATCGTCAGTTGTATCTTCTGATTTTTGTCTGTAGGGATAACATTTCTATTAACAATATCTTTCAGGACCCTTTCCTGCGTTTTATGAGCTGTGGAAAAGAAGTTCGTGTAAAATAGTCTAATAGGGGGTATAGGTGTTGTATTAGTTGTCTCTTCAGAGGTTGCATGGCGTTTCACTTTCCTTCTGATGATGTCTTCAATGAAATCATTGGAGAAGCCGTTGTTGACTAGGACCTGCCTTACCCTACTGAGTTCTTCGTCGACTTGCTTCCATTCTGAGCTGTGGCTGAGAGCACGGTCGACATAAGCGTTAACAACACTCTTCTTGTACCTGTCTGGGCAGTCACTGTTGGTATTTAGGCACATTCCTATGTTTGTTTCCTTAGTGTAGACTGCAGTGTGGAAACCTCTGCTCCTTTCCATGACTGTTACATCTAGAAAGGCCAGTTTCCCATCCTTCTCCATCTCGTAAGTGAAACGCAACACAGAATTCTGCTCATGCGCCTCCTTCAGCTCCTGCAGATGTCTGATATCAGGTACCTGTGTAAAAATGTCGTCAACATACCTGCAGTATATGGCCGGTTTCAAGTTCAAGTCGACTAAAACTTTTTTCTCGATAGTACACATGTAGAAGTTCACACACAGGACACCTAGGGGAGAACCCATGGCGACCCTATCTACTTGCTTATACATGTGCCCATCCGGGCTCAAGAAGGGTGCCTCTTTAGTACAAGCTTGGAGTAGTTTCCTCAGGATATTTTCTGGTATGTCAAGAGGAGTACAGGCCGGATCACGATACACTCGGTCCACTATCATCCCGATTGTTTCATCCACAGGTACGTTGGTAAACAGTGATTCTACGTCCAACGAGGCTCTTATCCCTGTGGCCCGTGTTCCCCGCAGTAAGTCAACAAATTCCTTTGGGGACTTCAGGCTGAAGGCGCAAGGGATAAGGAGTCAGTAAGCCATTGAGTCGTTTCGCCAGTCTGTACGTGGGTGTGGGTATCTGGCTGATGATTAGTCAAAGTGGGTTTCCAGGCTTATGTGTCTTGACATTTCCATACGCATATCCAGGTTTATATTCCCCAATAATCTTTGGCAGGTGGAGTCCGGGTTTCTTGGCATTCACAGTTTCAATCAATTTGTTGACCTTTGCTTTCAATTCGGCTGTAGTGTCCTTCGTTACCCTTTGGAATTTAGTTTGGTCAGAGAGTATGAGGTTCATTTTCGCCAGATATTCGTCTTTCTTAAGGATGACGTATATTGGCGACTTGTCGCCTCTCCTGACAACTATCTCCTTGTTCTCACGAAGGCTCTTAGCTGCCGCTTTGAGCTCGAGGTTAATATGGTGCTTCTGTAGTTGCCTCGATTGCACGTCAACATTTACCGTCAACAGTAAAAAGAAACATACGGAAGATCGATATATATATATATATATATATAATATATATTATATATATATATATATATATATATATATATATATATAAGTGGGGCAATCGGATGCGAGGTGCCACTGTATATATATATATATATATATATAATATATATATATATATATATATATATATATATATATAATAATATAATAGATATATATGTCTACTCTATATATATATAGTATAGTTTATACATATATATATATATATAGTGTTCTACAATATATACTTATATTATATATATCTATATATATAATATATATATATATATATATACATAATATATATATTATATATATATATATATTCTATATATATATATTTATAATATATATATATATATATATATTTATATTTATATATATATTATATATTTTATATATATATATATATATATATATTATATCATATTATATATATATATATATATATATATATATATGTATATATAATATGTATAGTATATATATCTATTATATATATATATATATATATATATATATATATATATATATATATATATATATATACAGTGGCACCTCGTCATCCGATTGCCCCTACTTACTATAAATTCGAGTTACGATATAAATTTCATCAAAAAATGCGCTCGACATCCGATGTTTGTTGGTACACGTTCGGGTTGGCCGAGTGCGTGGTTCCCAGTCACGCGGTCCGACCTGCCTCAGTTTACTACAGCTACCCGCTTAGTGACGATCGCGCCTATAAGAAATTCCGCTTTTGTGGTGATTTTGTGCATTTTGAACATTAAAGTAATTATTATATAATACGCCCATGAGTCCCAGGAAAGTCAGTGGTAAGGCTCAACATATGAGATCCCATGTAAGAATGACCATAGAGCAGAAACACGAGATCATTCGTAAATATGAAGATGGTGTACGGGTCGGTGAACTGGCTAGGCAGTACAACAAATCGCAGTCAACGATATCCACCATACTGGCTAAGAAAGAGGACATTATGAGTGCTAAAGTGGCAAAAGGCGTATCAATAATCACGAAACATAGAACACAAACACTTGAGGATGTTAAAAAGTTATATTAGTTTGGATACACAACAAGGAGTTAGTGGGTGATAGCGTTTCGGAGGCCATCATTTGTGAAAAAGCAAGAAAATTGCATGAAGACCATTATGTCCGGTCGTGATGGTCAAGTGGTTTAAGGCGTCTTGTACATACCAGTTGCGTTGCTCCTGGGAGTATGGGTTCGATTCACTTCTGGGGGTGTGAGTTTTCATTCGCATATAGTCCTGGGGACCATTCAGGCTTGTTCGCATTTTGTGTTCCTCACGTGTGCCCCAAAGAATGAGGTGATTTGGTAAAATGCTATGCCCAAGATAACCATCCGAGTGCCGGCGGTGAGGTGGTTCAAATAGCTTCGGCTATCACCTCATTATGTCCGGTCGTGATGGTCAAGTGGTTTAAGGCGTCTTGTACATACCAGTTGCGTTGCTCCTGGGAGTATGGGTTCGAGTCACTTCTGGGGTGTGAGTTTTCATTCGCATATAGTCCTGGGGACCATTCAGGCTTGTTCGCATTTGTGTTCCTCACGTGTGCCCCAAAGAATGAGGTGATTTGGTAAAATGCTATGCCCAAGATAACCATCCGAGTGCCGGTGGTGAGGTGGTTCAAATAGCTTCGGCTATCACCTCATTATGTCCGGTCGTGATGGTCAAGTGGTTTAAGGCGTCTTGTACATACCAGTTGCGTTGCTCCTGGGAGTATGGGTTCGAGTCACTTCTGGGGTGTGAGTTTTCATATTCATATATATTATATATAATATCTATATATATATATATATATATATATATATATATATATGTATGTATATATAATATATATCTATATATAATATATATATATATATATATATATATATATATATATATATATATATATATATATATTTGTGTATACTTTGCGGCCCCGACATACAAAGTGAATACCATGTATATATAGTGCCATAGTGATATATACATCTCAAAGTGCCAACTCCGATACTCAGTGCCATACACACCACAAAGTGTCAACCCCAGTTTATAGTGTCATACATATAACACAGTGCCAACCCCATATTCTCAGTGTCATACATACCCTGGTGTGCATATATATGAATGTATATTGTGTTTCATGACCACTCGATACTTTGCCTCCCCCCAAACCGACCCCCCCCCCCTGCACCTCACTACCTGAGCTGACCCTCGCCCCACCGGCCTCCACACCCAGCCGCGGCCTTCACACCCAGTTGATGCCTCCACACCCAGTTGATGCCTCCACACCCAGTTGCTGGCTCCACACCCAGTTGATGCCTCCACACCCAGTTGCTGGCTCCACACCCAGTTGCTGGCTCCACACCCAGTTGCTGGCTCCACACTCAGTTGCTGACTCCACACCCAGTTGCTGGCTCCACACCCAGTTGCTGGCTCCACACCCAGTTGCTGGCTCCACACCTAGTTGCTGGCTCCAAACCCAGTTGCTGGCTCCACACCTAGTTGCTGGCTCCACACCCAGTTGCTGGCTCCACACCCAGTTGATGCCTCCACACCCAGTTGACGCCTCCACACCCAGTTGACGCCTCCACACCCAGTTGGTGGCAGTTGCTTGGCCATGACCCAATGTGTTTGCCCCTCTCTAAAGAACAATGCACAGTTTAACTCTCCCAACTGAGTTGAAATGGAAGGGGTCCCAGCGGTCGGGCAGGACTCCACAAGCCTTGAGGTGCCAACAACTACTCCTAAAAGAGGTTTTTGTCGAGTATGCAACAAAAACACCGCCATAAACTCCAACGGTGGTGTCATCCGCTTTCATACCTTTAACGACGTAAGATGCAGTGGTTCCCACCAGCTTCCAAAGGGAAGCAATGGCCAGCTGCCATTGACAGTTAGGGAAAAGACTCCCATTAACCTAATCTCATCTGCAAACCTCACCCAAGCAGTCATAGCGACGTCTGCTAGAACATTACCACACATCCCAAAAGCAGCCAGCCCAAATGCAGCAGCCAAACTCTGTAATCTTCTGAAAAGGGTTAATGATGCCCCGGAAAACATTCAAGCGTGGCATAATGTCCTTCTGTTTGGCAATGTATGCCTCACCGTCCTTCCAAGGAGGGACAAATCACTTGCCTCCTCGGTCCAGAGGGCGATAAATGAATACCTAAGGGGGGATAACCTAGTTCGCCTGCCTCTCCGAGCAAAACATACCCACCGCAGAAATGGTAACAAAAACATACCGGAAACATACAAAATCAGAGAACAAATCACCAAGAAAATTGAAGAGGGAAATACCGCAAGTGCTATTAGAGTCCTCACCAGTGACGAGAAAATTGCTCCTCGAAACTCAGCCACAGCACGGGCCCTGCAAAGCAAGCACCCACCCAGATCCCGACAAGGCGACAACATCGTTCCGCCATCAGCCGACACCATTTCAGACCCATTAACCGTTGGTGAATCTGAGGTCTACAAAGCAGCCCTTTCTTTTCCACCTGGGTCAGCAGGCGGGTTTACAGGGTTAAAACCTCAACACAACAAGCAAATGTTAAATCCTGCGGTTGGTGATGCTGCACAAGATCTTCTTATGGAACTAACAAGGTTCGTCAACATGTGCCTGGCTGGTGATATACCTGAGGTCATCAGGCCTCTCTTTTTTGGTGCCTCCCTCTGTGCTCTCAAAAAGAAGGACGAAGGAATCAGGCCAATCGCTGTTGGCAACATTCTCCGACGCCTGATTGCCAAGGCTGCTATGAGGGTTGTTAGCCAGCAAGCGGCTGAATTGCTGAAACCAATCCAGCTAGGATTTGGAATCCCCCAAGGCTGTGAAGCGACTGCCCATGCAGCACGAGCATACATCACCAACATTTCTGATGAAAAGACCCTGCTCAAACTGGACTTTAAGAATGCCTTCAACATGGTCAGGAGAGATGCAGTACTTTGTGCCGTACATCGCCATTTCCGGCCCCTCTACCCGTTCATACTATCGTGCTACAGTGGTGAGTCAAAACTGCTCTTTGGTGAACATGAAATCAGATCATGTGAAGGTGTTCAGCAAGGTGATCCTCTTGCTCCCCTTCTTTTCTGCTTAGTCTTAAAAGAAATCACCGAATGCTTGTCCAGCGAGTTCAACATCTGGTTTTTGGATGATGGCACTATAGCTGGCACTGTAGACGACCTCTTGGCAGACATCAGGAAAATAAGGGAGCAAGAAGTAAGCCTGGGTCTCGTCCTGAACCTTTCCAAGTGTGAAGTAGTCTCCTCCAACCCAGACATCGTAGCTAGAATAAGGTCTGCCTTGCCTGGAGCCCATGTCATTAGGGCCGAGAACAGCACCCTCCTCGGAGCCCCCCTCAGGTCTAACGCCATTGAGGAGATCCTTGACAAGAAAATCGCAGACCTTAGGAGGATGGAAGACAGAATATGTGACATCGATGCCCACGATGCTTTTTATCTCCTCACCAAATGCCTATCCCTTCCGAGGCTAACCTACTTTCTGAGGTGCGCCCCATCTTACGACAACCGAAAGCATGAAGAGAATGACCTCTTACTGAAGACCATGCTGGAAAAAGTTGTTAATCTCTCCCTCAACGAGTGCCAGTGGAAACAAGCCACTCTTCCTGTTAGGCTCGGTGGCTTGGGTGTCGCACCGCCACCCAAATTGCTGTCCCAGCCTTCCTGTCTTCCTCCTCAGCATCAGATGACCTGGCTAAGGAAATTCTACCTGACACCCTCAGTGATGTAGCGGGGATACAGGACCCCCCACTACACGGAATGCGACACGAAATGGGGTGCCATGGCAGACCCAGCACTCAGACCAGCCATGCCGAAAGCCAAGAAACAATCCAGTTGGGTCAGCCCCATTGCAGACAAAGAAGCCACAGCTTTGCTGGAGGCAGCAACAACCCCCAGTGATCGTGCACGCCTCACAGCTGTGCAGGCTCCCCATGCAGGGGACTTCCTTTTGGCAGTCCCTATGTCTGTGACAGGCACACGTCTTGATCCGCAGGAGCTCCATATTGCAGTCGCTGTCCGTCTTGCTGCCCCGCAAAACGTATTTGCGGGGCATATATAAGATCTTGTGGATTCTCACTGAATACTTAATTCCTTTCTTCTCCTACCACCCTATTATTTTTTTGCATGTTTTGTTTTATTTTATTGCAATGCTACAGTTTACAGAGAACACACACACACACAAATATATAACAATTAAACAATCAGCGTTCGAAGACCTCGTCCAGCTCCTCGGAGGTTGGGTGCGTACCCAGGATAC
>WNGS01058948.1:214882-223615 GCA_020271785.1 Procambarus virginalis
CAGACGTAAGTTCAGGGATTATCTTAAAACAAGTGCTACCACTTATCTAGAGTTTGCAAATAACAAAAAGAGATATTTTATGAAGTGGCTGGAAGCCGCAAAAGTCTCCACCTTTACAGATCTCGTCAATCTCATCTTGGTGGAAGAATTCCTCAGGCGTGTACCTACTTCAATACGTCTCTACCTCGCCGACTAGGAAGAAGACGACTTTACCCGATGTGCTCAATTGGCTGACTCCTACAGTCTTATTCACAGAGTACCACCCGATACGCCATCTAGTAAGACCTCCTGGCTTAGTCCTGAAAAAGTGAGTACCAGTAATGTGAACTCGTTGTATTGCAATTATTGCAAAGACTATGGGCATACCATAGAAAAGTGTACCAATCCTCACTGTAAGGTCTGCAGTGAAAATAAGCCCAAATCACCACCTAGAATTCACAAGAGTCTTAAGTTTGTAATGAATATTTTTGTTTCTTCCACTGATGACTCTCTCTTCAACAGACACTTGTACTCCAAAACAGTCTCTACCAGCCGTGGAGATTCGGAGGAAAGGTTCAAAGTGAAGATCTTGAGGGACACAGCTGCTCTACAGTCCATTCTTCTGATTTCAGCCGTACCCAACGTCACCTACACCGGAGAAACTGTTCTCATCATGGACCTAACTGCTACTACACCATATCCACTTGCCAGAGTCCGCCTGGATTGTCCGTTTATGCAACGTGAAGTCCAAGTCGCCATCCGGGAAAAGCCTTTTCCCATGTCAGGAGTTCAACTTCTTCTGGATAACGACTTGGCAGAAGATCAACAACCTGCAAATGTAATCGTCAAAGAAGATCCCCAGGTATGTGACTTTGCAGTGGAAAATCCTGTTTTGCAGTTGGTTGAAGAGGTCCAATCACAAGATTCTGACAACGTCTTCCCTCCTGTTATGGTGACGAAGCGGGCCACAGCTGCTCGCCCGAATCCAGCTGCTGCAGCTGTTCCTCAAGATCCTCCGAGCCTCCCACCGAATCTCACAATGCTGGAGTTCTGTAAGTTGCAGAGAGAGGATCCCTCCTTAACATCTTTATTCTTACAGGCTGAGACCCAACCTAACTCTATCCTGGTTTCTTTGTAGAAATAAAGTGTTGTACCGGCATTATAGAACCAGGAAATTGAAGGTGAACGACGATTGGGCCAACATCAAACAACTGGTAGTTCCCTACAGCCTACGATCAGACATCTTGCGTCTGGTCCGGGGATCTCGCTCACACTACGGCTTCTACAAGACCTACAAGGCCCTGAAACAGGACTACTACTGACCAGGTATGATTCGAGATGTCAAAACCTTCATAAAAAATTGTCGCATGTCTCAGATTACAGGTAAGCCGAAAGCTCTTCTATTAAAGGCATCCCTAAGACAGGCACCATTGTCTTCTGAGCCGTTCAGCCACATCAGCAACAATGACGAGCCTCTGTCCCAGACAGGCTCCGGTAATGGTTCTTTGTGTTCTATCCCGTGTTCTAATATCAGATATTCTACAGCAGTTTCCGTCCAGAACAGTACGACTGCTAACGTTGTGAAACACCTCGGGAAGCAGTGCCCGCAGTACGGACACCGTCAGGAAGATCAGAACAAGTATGATAACACCTCCAACGACCTGAGTAAGACAAACAACATCATTAAGGTATTGTCTAATCCTTCTCGTTGTACTTGGACTGACTACAATGGTTCTAAATTCTCCATCTATTCCAACACCAGGAAAGATCCTTCTCTCTATGAACCAAATCCAAATAAACGTGCTCCTCCAGACAATTTTCTCAGCCTTCAGCTAAAATATTGTAAGACAAACTTGCCTTCCATTGTATTTGAAAGGCATAAATCCTTGTCTTGTACTAACTCCATTATCGCTTTGCCAGGTATTAGAAAACCTTCAGTCTTCCACCCTGGCGATAGGAACACCATCACACCTCCGCGAGATAGGATCATGAACTATAGCTACAGTCATCAGAGAGGAGCCACTCGACATCCTGCCCGACGTGCAACACAACGTATCATCCAATCTACTAGGTTACAACTTCAACCTCACCTCGGACTTCAACATTTTTCGGTCCCTCCGTCAGGATCAGTTCTCCAAACTTCGCTGAATCCTGCATCATGTGAACATCATGCATCACAATCTCCTTCAGTTCCTACTGCTAGCCCAGTTCTCCAATCAGCACTTGCTATGCTGGGTCCTGCATCAGAGGAACAATCTCACCCTCTCCTTGGATCACCATTCTCGTCGATCCTTTCAGCAGTCTCGATTCTACAACAGATTCATACTTCACAGAGTCCTGCTGTGCTACCTCAACATCTTCAAGCACCATATTCTCCAGCTTCTGCAGCAGACCCAGTTCACCAACCAACATCTGCGTCACTGGGCCCTGTACCTGCAGAACTTCAACATCAACATCACCATCAACTTCATCAAAGACTCCACTCCTACTATTCTACACTCTGTTGCAGTCGAGTAGGCATAGGAGCAGGCTTCGGGGGAGAGCTGTCACAGTAAAATCTCTAGTAAGAGATTCGGCCTGCTCCCTTATCGCCTATTCTACTCATTCACGTCTATGTAATCAAGAACTGCAGTCAAGAACAACAACAACAACTACTTCCAGACGGCTAGACAATAGCACCAGTCTCCCTCCTCTACCAGGGCCCGTCACCCCACCTCGCACCTGGGTCGCTGTGAGGCCACGCCCTTCCAAACAAGCAGTTAAAGCAGCCGGTTCCTAGTTAAAGGAGACTATCAACGCCCTCTGGCCGGCTAATATTCAGTATACATAGGGCTACCAAGCTCTCCAAGTTTCAGATTACTCCTGTGTGCTCCACTGAGTAGACCTGTTAACACATCTCGGTGTGGTAACAGATTTAGTCAGACTAGCTCATGGTATTCTGCACCATATATTATTTTGCACCTGAACGTAATGTAAATTTGATTATTCATCTTGTTTGTTTTGCACACTTTGTACTAAAGCCAAGCATGGATATTATTTTATGTTATGTAATTTGTTTAAAGTAATTTCTAATAATGAAAAGTATTTTTAAATTTTTGTTCCATATGTTTTCTCCTACAGTTAATTACACCGTGAAGACACCTTTTGCAGTTTAACTTTTTTTTATTTTTGTTTTTAAATATATCCCGTGGGGTTATAGAGTTGTGCCCTGGGTGTCTAGTTGTTGTAGTCTAGTTGAATGCAGTGCCTGCTGTGGCTGTGAAGGCGAACCCGAGAATGACAGTCCCGACTGCAGTGAGGGCACATAAACGCCGAAGCGGGTGCATCTGACAGAGGTCGAGACCTCCTATGAAGTCTAGTACCCTACGCCTGCCTCTTCAGTGCGTCCTCGAATTGCTTGAGTCCCTTCTGCACTTTACATCTCCAGGCAGATCTGTCCACAGCTGCTGCCTCCCAAGTGTTGATGTCGATGTTCATCTGCTTGAGGTCGCGTTTGCAGGCATCTTTGAAACGCAGCTGAGGTCTTTCGGTGGGTCTCCATCCTGATGCCAATTCTTCATACAAGAGGTCCTTCGGTATGCGCCCATCGACCATGCATGTGACATGTTCCAGCCATCGTATGCGTCTCTGTTTCAGGAGAGTGAACATTGAAGGGACTCCTGTTCTCTCGAGTACTGTGTTGTTGGTGACGTGGTCTTTCCACGTGATGTCAAGGATGCGTCTCAGGTTTCGCATGTGAAAGGTATTGAGCCGTCGCTACTGGCGAGAGCGCAGGGTCCAGGATTCCGAGCCATAGAGAAGTGTACTCACCACACATGCCATGTAGACTTGTGCCTTGGTGTGCACTGTCAGTTTGGCATTTTCCCAAACGCGCTTTGTGAGCCTGGCCAGTGTTGTTGCGGCCTTCCCGATACGCTTGTTGAGCTCAGTGTCCAAGGAAAGGGTGTCTGAGATTGTGGAGCACAGGTACACTAACTCGTGAATTGCCTCCAGCACATAGTCTGATATATTTATACAGGCTAGCTCATTGACATCTTGTCCCGTCACCTGTGTCTTCTTCAGGCTGATTGTCAGGCCGAACGCGGAACAGGCTGCAGCAAAGCAGTTGAGTAGCTGCTGCAGGCCTTCTGCTGTGTGTGTGATGATCGCTGCGTCGTCGGCGAACAGGAACTCCCTGAGGATTCGCATCTGTACTTTTGTCTTTGCTCTTCATGCTGATTGTCAGGCCAAACGCGGAACAGGCTGCAGCAAAGCAGTTGAGCAGCTGCTGCAGGCCTTCTGCTATGTGTGTGATGATCGCTGCGTCGTCGGCAAACAGGAACTCCCTGAGGATTTGCATCTGTACTTTTGTCTTTGCTCGGAGTCTGGATAGATTATAGAGCTTTCCATCAGATCTTGTACGGTGATACATGCCTTCTGTGGTTGTTCCAAAGGCATGCTTGACGAGGATCGTGAAGAAGATGCCGAACAGGGTTGGAGCAAGAACACACCACTGTTGATGTTTGATGTTGAATGGTTCAGAAGTTGAGCCGTCGTAAACGACTGTCCCCTTCATGTCCTATTGGAACGATTGTATCATGCTGAATAGGGTGGGTTGGCAGGCAATTTTGGCCAAGATCTTGAAGAGTCCGTCCCAACTCACGAGGTCGAAGGCCTCGTGAGGTCAATGAACGTCAATGTAAGGTAAGGTCAATGAAGGCGACGTATAAGGCTTAATGAAGGCGACGTATAAGGCTTAATGAAGGCGACGTATAAGGCTTTTCTCTGCTCCCTGCACTTTTCTTGAAGCTGTCTCAGGGAGAACATCATGTCAGTGGTCGACCTCTCTGCTCGGAAACCACACTGTGACTCGGGGTACACTCTTTCAGCAAGAATCTGAAGCCTAACCAAGACGACCCTAGCGAAGAGTTTGCCAACGACGCTGAGGAGGGATATGCCGCGATAGTTGCTGACATCGCTTCTGTCACCTTTATTTTTGTAGAGAGTGATGATGTTTGCATCTATCATGTCTTGTGGCTCCGAGCCCTCCCTCCAGCACTGGCACAGACGTTCATAAAGCTCAGATTTAAGTGTTCCACGAGCGCACTTGAGAACTTCAGGCAGAATCCCGTCGTCTCCTGGGAGCCTTCCCTGAGGAAAGTGAATCCACTGCTTTCTCAACTTCTTCCACAGTTGGTTCAAGATCAAGTTCTTCCATGATGGGCAGGCATTCGATAGCATCCAAAGCCTCTACGCTGACCAAGTTCTCTCTGGAGTAGAGTTCGGAGTAATGTTCCACCCAGCGATTCATCTGTTGATCACGGTCTTTAATGATCTCTCCAATGGCTGACTTTAGAGGAGCCGTCCGGTTTTGTGTAGGGCCTTTTGTCTGTTTGATCCCTTCGTACATGCCTCTTATGTTGCCGACAGTGGCCGCAGTCTGGATGCTGGAACAGAAGCGAAGCCAGTAATCATTAGCACAGCGCCTTGCAGTATGTTGAACTCTACTGCGGGCAGTATGGAAGGCCTATAGGTTCCTTTCTGAGGGCAGTTTCTTGTAGGATGAGAGAGCTCGTCTCTTTTCCTCTACGAGGGGTAACAGTTCCTCTGCACTGGCCTCGAACCAATCTGCTGCCCTTGTTCTGCTTCTTACCGAAGGTGGACATAGCAGTGTTGAAAATAGTGCCCCTGAGATGTGACCACCTCTCACTTGCGCTATCGCAGGGTAGTACAGGGAGGGCATTTACCAGCGCCACAGTGAATTCCTCCACCTTGTGAAGGTCACGGGTCTTGTTTACGTTAATGCGTGGTCTTCCCTCCTTCTTTGCTCTGTGGATTTTCCGGGGCTGGAACTTTACTCTGCAAACAACGAGAGAATGGTCAGTGTCACAATCTGCGCTCTGGAAGCTTCGGGTCAGTTTGATATTTCTCAAATTGCTACGCCCCGTAAGCACCAGGTCGAGTTGGTGTCAATGCTTAGACCTGGAATGTTTCCAGCAAACCTTATGCTGGGGCTTGGTGTCGAAGAAGGAATTGGTGATGCAGAGATCATGACGGCAGCAGAACTCCAGGAGGCGCTGCCCACTCTCATTCATCTTCCCAATTGAAACTGGCCCAGGCAGGAAGGCCAAGAGATGTGAACCAACTCTTGCATTAAAATCTCCCAGGAGGAAGACTGACTCTTGTTGAGGTATGTCTCTGAGAGCTAGGCCGAGTTCATCATAGAACTTGTCCTTCGCTTCGGTAGAGGAGGTCAGTGTTGGTGCATAGGCATTGATGAGGCTGACCATTCCTGCTGCTGTATGAAGCTGAAGTTTGATGATCCTTGCAGACCCCTCCGCAGGCGGTACTATGGACCCTAACAACCTGTTCCTCATGGCAAAGCCAACGCCATGCTCCTTTACCTCTTCTGGTGGTTTGCCCTGCCAGAAGAAGATAAAGTCCTTCTCCCTTATGCTGCCGGTTGCGGGCAGACGTGTCTCCTGCAGGGCGACTACAGGGCGTGTCTCCTGCAGGCTCGTGCCGAAAGGCTCTGAGAGCCTTTCTCTCCGGGCGCCTATCGTAAATGTGTACTTAAGTTCCTAAAGGAGGTGGGTGAGGAACTCATTGGGAAAACTAGAGACCCACGAGCGGCCAGTTTCTTGTTCCAGCTCCTCAGTGTCGCAATTCAGAGGGAAAATGTGTGCTGTATCCTGGGTACGCACCCAACCTCCGAGGAGCTGGACGAGGTCTTCGAACTCTGATTGTTATATTGATTGCTGATAATCCACAACATCTTCTTTGAATGCTCTTTGTGTTCTTCTTTGAGGATGTGGGTCCCTGCAATTGTAACAGAGGTGGTACCCCTATATATATATATATATATATATATATATATATATATATATATATATATATATATATATATATATATATATATATATATATATATATATATGTCGTACCAAGTAGCCAGAACGCACTTCTCAGCCTACTATGCAAGGCCCGATTTGCCTAATAGGACAAGTTTTCATGAATTAATTGTTTTACGACTACCTAACCTACCTAACCTAACCTAACCTAACTTTTTCGGCTACCTAACCTAACCTAACCTATAAAGATAGGTTAGGTTAGGTTAGGTAGGGTTGGTTAGGTTCGGTCATATATCTACGTTAATTTTAACTCCAATAAACAAAATTGACCTGATACGTAAGGAAATGGGTAGCTTTATCATTTCATAAGAAAAAAATAGAGAAAATATATTAATTCAGGAAAACTTGGCTTATTAGGCAAATTTGGCCTTGCATAGTAGGCCAAAAAGTGAGTTCTGGCTACTAGGTACGACATATATCTATATATATATATATATATATATATATATATATATATATATATATATATATATATATATATATATATATATATATATATATATATGTCGTACCTAGTAGCCAGAACGCACTTCTCAGCCTACTATGCAAGGCCCGATTTGCCTAATAAGCCAAATTTTCATGAATTAATGTTTTTTCGACTACCTAACTTACCTAACCTAACCTAACCAAACTTTTTCGGCTACCTAACCTAACTTAACCTATAAATATAGGTTAGGTTAGGTTAGGTAGGGTTGGTTAGGTTCGGTCATATATCTACGTTAATTTTAACTGCAATAAAATGAAATTGACCTCATACATAATGAAATGGGTAGCTTTATCATTTCATAAGAAAAAATTAAGAAAATATTAATTCAGGACAATTTGGCTTATTAGGCAAATCAGGCCTTGCATAGTAGACTGAGAAGTGCATTCTGGCTACTAGGTACGACATATATATATATAATATATATATATATATATATATATATATAATATTATATATATATATATATATATATATATATATATATATATTATATATATATATATAATTATATATATGTCTATATATATATATATATATATATATATATATATATATAGATAATATATATAATATATATATATATATATATATATATATGTCGTACCTAGTAGCCAGAATGCACTTCTCAGCCTACTATGCAAGGCCCGATTTGCCTAATAAGCCAAATTTTCCTGAATTAATATATTTTCTTTAATTTTTTTCTTATGAAATGATAAAGCTACCCATTTCATTATGTATGAGGTAAATTTTTTTTATTGGAGTTAAAATTAACGTAGATATATGACCGAACTTAACCAACCCTACCTAACCTAACCTAGCCTATCTTATAGGTTAGGTTAGGTTAGGAAGCCGTAAAAGTTAGGTTAGGTAGGTAAGTTAGGTAGTCGAAAAAAACATTAATTCATGAAAACTTGGCTTATTAGGCAAATCGGGCCTTGCATAGTAGGCTGAGAAGTGCGTTCTGGCTACTAGGTACGACATATATATATATATATATATATATATAATATATATATATATATATATTATAATATATTAACTGAAAACTCACACCCCAGAAGTGACTCGAACCCATACTGCCAGGAGCAACGCAACTGGTATGTACAGGGACGCCTTAATCCGCTTGACCATCACGACCGGACATAAGGAAGTGATAGCCGGAGCTATATGAACCACTTCCCCGCCGGCACTCGGATGGTAATCTGGGCATAGCATTTATCAAATCACTCATTTTTGGGGCACACGTGAGGAACACAAATGCAAACAAGCCTGATGGTCCCCAGGACTAGATACAACTGAAAACTCACACCCCAGAAGTGACTCGAACCCATACTGCCAGGAGCAACGCAACTGGTATGTACGGGACGCCTTAATCCG
>WNGS01058948.1:224615-235390 GCA_020271785.1 Procambarus virginalis
AGGCCTATCTCTCAGAGACATACTCAACAAGAGTCAGTCTTCCTCCTGGGAGATTTTAATGCAAGAGTTGGTTCACATCTCTTAGCCTTCCTGCCTGGGCCAGTTTGGAATTGGGAAGATGAATGAGAGTGAGCAGCGCCTCCTGGAGTACTGCTGCCATCATGATCTCTGCATCACCAATTCCTTCTTCGACACCCAAGCCCAGCATAAGGTTCCCTGGAGACATTCCAAGTCTAATCATTGACACCAACTCGACCTGGTGCTTACGGGGCGTAGCAATTTGAGAAATGTCAAACTGACCCGCAGCTTCCAGAGCGCAGATTGTGACACCGACCACTCTCTCGTTATTTGCAGAGTAAAGTTCCAGCCCCGGAAAATCCACAGAGCAAAGAAGGAGGGAAGACCACGCATTAACGTAAACAAGACCCGTGACCTTCACAAGGTGGAGGAATTCACTACAGCGCTGGTAAATGCCCTCCCTGAACCACCCTGCGATAGCGCAAGTGAGAGGTGGTCACATCTTAGGGGCACTATTATCAACACTGCCATGTCCATCTACGGTAAGAGGCAGAACAAGTCAGCAGATTGGTTCGAGGCCAGTGCAGAGGAACTGTTACCCCTCGTAGAGGAAAAGAGACGAGCTCTCTCATCCTACAAGAAACTGCCCTCAGAAAGGAACCTAGACGCCTTCCATACTGCCAGCAGTAGAGTTCAACAAACTGCAAGGCGCTGTGCTAATGATTACTGGCTTCGCCTCTGTTCCAGCATCCAGACTGCGGCCACTGTCGGCAACATAAGAGGCATGTACGAAGGGATCAAACAGACAACAGGCCCTACACAAAACTGGACGGCTCCTCTAAAGTCTGCCACTGGAGAGATCATTAAAGACCGTGATCTTTGAAAGGAACCTAGAGGCCGCTGGGTGGAACATTACTCCGAACTCTACTCCAGAAAGAATTTGGTCAGCGTAGAGGCTTTGGTTGCTATCAAATGCCTGCCCATCATGGAAGAACTTGATCTTGAACAAACTGTGGAAGAAGTTGAGAAAGCAGTGGATTCACTTTCCTTAGGGAAGGCCCCCAGGAGACGACGTGATTCTGCCTGAAGTTCTCAAGTGCGCTCGTGGAACACTTAAATCTGAGCTTCATGAACGTCTGTGCTAGTGCTGGGAGGGAGGGCTCGGTGCCACAAGACATGAGAGATCCAAACATCATCACTCTCTACAAAAATAAAGGTGACAGAAGCGATGTCAGCAACTATCGCGGCATATCCCTCCTCAGTGTCGTTGGCAAACTCTTCCCTTGGGTCGTTTTGGGTAGACTTCAGATTCTTGCCGAAAGAGTGTACCCCGAGTCACAGTGTGGTTTCCGAGCAGAGAGGTCGACCACTGACATGATGTTCTCCCTGAGACAGCTTCAAGAAAAGTGCAGGGAGCAGAGAAAAGGCGACCTAATACGTCGCCTTCATTGACCTTACCTTACATTGACCCTCATTGACCTCACAAGGCCTTCGACCTCGTGAGTAGGGACGGACTCTTCAAGATCTTGGCCAAAATTGGCTGCCCACCCACCCTACTCAGCATGATACAATCGTTCCACAAGGACATGAAGGGGACAGTCGTTTACGACGGCTCAACTTCTGAACCATTCAACATCAAACATAAACAGTGGTGTGTTCTTGCTCCAACCCTGTTCGGCATCTTCTTCACGATCCTCGTCAAGCATGCCTTTGGAACAACCACAGAAGGCATCTATCACCGTACAAGATCTGATGGAAAGCTCTATAATCTATCCAGATTCTGAGCAAAGACAAAAGTACAGATGCGAATCCTCAGGGAGTTCCTGTTCCCCGACGACGTAGCGATCACCACACACACAGCAGAAGGCCTGCAGCAGTTACTCAACTGCTTTGCTGCAGCCTGTTCCGCGTTCGGCCTGACAATCAGCCTGAAGAAGACACAGGTGATGGGACAACATGTCAATGAGCTAGCCTGTATAAATATAGCAGACTATGTGCTGGAGGCAATTCACGAATTAGTGTACCTGGGCTCCACAATCTCAGACACCCTTTCCCTGGACACTGAGCTCAACAGGCGTATCGGGAAGGCCGCAACCACACTGGCCACGCTCACAAAGCGCATTTTGGAAAATGCCAAACTGACAGTGCACACCAAGGCACAAGTCTACATGGCATGTGTGGTGATTACACTTCTCTACGGCTCGGAATTCTGTACCCTGCGCTCTCGCCAGTAGAGACGGCTCAATACCTTTCTCATGCGGAACCTGAGACGCATCCTTGACATCACGTGGAAAGACCACGTCACCAACAACACAGTACTCGAGAAAACAGGAGTCCCTTCAATGTTCACTCTCCTGAACAGAGACGCATGCGATGGCTAGGACATGTCTCACGCATGGTCGATGGCCGCATACCGAAGGACCTCTTGTATGGAGAACTGGCATCAGGAAGGAGACTCACCGGAAGACCTCAGCTGCGTTTCAAAGATGCCTGCAAACGCGACCTCAAGCAGATGAACATCGACATCAACACTTGGGAGGCAGCAGCTGCGGACAGATCTGCCTGGAGATGCAAAGTGCAGAAGGGCCTCAAGCAATTCGAGGACGCACTGAAGAGGCAGGCGAAGGGTACTAGACTTCATAGGAGGTCTTGACCCCTGTCAGATGCACCCACTTCGGCGTTTATGTACGCTCGCTGCAGTCGGGACTGTCATTCTCGGGTTGGCCTTCACGGCCACAGCAGGCGTTGCATCCATCTAAACTACAACAACTAGACACCCAGGGTACAACTCCATAACCCCACGGATATATTTAATAAAAAAAGAAAAAAAGTTAAACTGCAAAAGGTGTCTTCACGGTGTAGTTAACTGTAGGAGAAAACATACGGAACAAAAATTTAAAAATACTTTTCTTTAATAGAAATTACTTTAAACAATTACAAAACATAAAATAATATCCAGGCTTGGCTTTAGTACAAAGTGTGCAAAACAAACAAGATGAATAATCAAATTTACATTACGTTAAGGTGCAAAATAATATATGGTGCAGAATACCATGAGCTAGTCTGACTAAATCTGTTTCCACACCGAGATGTGTCAACAGGTCTACTCAGTGGAGCACACAGGAGTAATCTGAAACTTGGAGAGCTTGGTAGCCCTATGTACACAGAATATGGCCGGCCAGAGGGCGTTGATAGTTTCCTTTAACTAGGAACCGGCTGCTTTAACTGCTTGTTTGGAAGGGCGTGGCCTCACAGCGACCCAGGTGCGAGGTGGGGGTGACGGGCCCTGGTAGAGGAGGGAGACTGGTCCTATTGTCTAGCCGTCTGCAAGTAGTTGTTGTTGTTGTTCTTGGCTGCAGTTCTTGATTACATAGACGTGAATGAGTAGAATAGGCGATAAGGGAGCAGGCCTAATCTCTTACTGGAGATTTTACCGTGACAGCTCTCCCCCGAAGCCTGCTCCTATTGCCTACTCGACTGCAGCGGAGTGTAGAATAGTAGGAGTGGAGTCTATGATGAAGTTGATGGTGATGTTGATGTTGAGGTTCTGCAGGTAAAGGGTCCAGTGAAGCAGATGTTGGTTGGTGATCTGGGTCTGCTGCAAAAGCTGGAGAAGATGGTGCTTGAAGATATTGAAGTAGCACAGCAGGACTCTGTGAAGTATGAATCTGTTGTAGAATCGAGCCTGCTGAATGGATCGACGAGAATGGTGATCCAAGGAGAGGGTGAGATTGTTCCTCTGATGCAGGACCCAGCGTAGCAAGTGAGAACTAGGCTAGCAGTAGGAACTGAAGGAGATTGTGATTCATGATGTTCACATAATGCGGGATTCAGCAAAGTTTAGAGAACTGATCCTGACGGAGGGACCGAAGAATGTTGAAGTCCGAGGTGAGGTTGAAGTTGTAACCTAGTAGATTGGATGATACGTTGTGTTTCACGTCGGGCAGGATGTTGAATGGCTCTTCTCTGATGACTGTAGCTATAGTTCATGATCCCATCTCGCGGTGGTGTGATGTTCCTATCGCCAGGGTGGAAGACTGAAGGTTTTCTGATACCTGGCAAGCGAGAATGGAGTTAGTACAAGACAAGGATTTATGCCTTTCAAATACAATGGAAGGCAAGTTTGTCTTACAATATTTTAGCTGAGGGCTAAGAAAGTTGTCTGGAGGAGCACGTTTATTTGGATTTGGTTCGTAGAGAGAAGGAACATTCCTGGTGTTGGAATAGATCGAGAATTTAGAACCATTGTAGTCAGTCCAAGTACAACGAGAAGGATTAGACAATACCTTGGTGATGGTGATTGTCTTACTCAGGTCGTTGGGGGTGTTATCACACTTGTTCTGACTTTCCTGACGGTGTCCGTACTGCGGGCACTGCTTCCCGAGGTGTTTCACAACGTCAGCAGCCATACTGTTCTGGACGGAAACTGCTGTAGAATACCTGATGGTAGAACACGGGATAGAACACAAAGGACCATTACCGGAGCCTGTCTGGGACAGAGGCTCGTCATAGTTGTTGCTGTGGCTGAACGGCTCAGAAGACAATGGTACCTGTATTAGGGATGCCTTTAATAGAAGAACGTTCGGCTTACCTGTCATCTGAGACATGCGACAATTTTTTACAAAGGTTTTGACATCTCGAATCATACCTGGTCAGTAGTAGTCCTGTTTCAGGGCCTTGTAGGTCTTGTAGAAGCCGTAGTGTGAGCGAGATTCCCTGACCAGACGCAAGATATCTGATCGTAGGCTGTAGGGAACTACCAGTTGTTTGATGTTGGCCCGATCGTCGTTCACCTTCAATTTCCTGGTTCTACAACACTATATTTTCTGGAAAGAAACCAGGGATAGAGTTAGGTTGGGTCTCAGCCTGTAAAAATAAAGATGTAAAGGAGGGATTCTCTCTCTCTGCAACGTACGGAACTCCAGCACTGTGAGATTCGGTGGGAGGCTCGGAGGATCTTGAGGACAGCTGCAGCAGATGGTTTCGGGCATGCAGCTGTGGCCAGCTTCGTCACCATAACAGTAGGGAAGACGTCGTCAGAATCCGTTGATTCGACCTCTTCAATCAACTGCAAAACAGGATTTTCCACTGCCGAGTCACATACCTGGGGATCTTCCTTGATGATTACATTTGCAGGTTGTTGATCTTCTGCCAAGTCGTTATCCAGGAGATGTTGAACTCCTGACATGGGAAAAAACTTTTCCCGGATGGCGACTTGGACTTCACCTTGCATAAACGGACAATCCAGGCGGACTCTGGCAAGTGGGTATGGTGTAGTAGCAGTTAGGTTCGTGATGAGAACAGTTTCTCCAGTGTAGGTGACGGTGGGGACGGCTGACATCAGAAGAATGGACTGTAGAGCAGCAGTGTCCCTCAAGATCTTCACTTTCAACCTTTCCTCCGAATTTCCACGGCTGGCAGAGACTGTTCCGGAGTACAAGTGTCTGTTGAAGAGAGAGTCATCAGTGGAAGAAACAAAAATATTCATTACAGGCTTAAGACTCTTGTGAATTCTAGAAGGAGGTGATTTGGGCTTATTTTCCTATCTTATCTATAGAGAATGTCAACTCCGTACCTGTGTAAGTACCATATCTCTGACCGACGCGTAGGGGTGCAAAGTGTCAATGACGAGAACTGCTTGTAGGGGTCCCAACCTTACAGCACAGTCCGTGCGAGAGGAATTTTGGCCTCTATATACTCCTACGTTCGGGTTGCAAAGATGTGGGTGTACTTGACCCGAAGACAGACCAAAGTACCAGGGTACCAAAGGGGTGATCTGTCTGAATGAGAACTCTCCTGTAGGGACGATAATAGGTGGAAACACAGGATATAGCAAAGATTATGGATCAACCATCACGAGTATGACTGTGGCCACCAGACACCACGTAATCCAAAGTCATCCAACAATCATAAAATGATACATCTGGAAAGCAAACAATATGAAGCACCATTAAAATTAGTCAAGGAATAAGAGTTTGGAAAAATTTAATTTGTAATAAAGCCAAGTGCAGTTACCACATGTAAGTGAAGGGTCTAGAAGCATTACCTGAGCGAGGCTCCTAGGACAGGTCCCCATTTTTTATGGTAACGTTGATGGTGGTGCAGTCTGTAATGCCAGTCACAAAATATTAAAAAAAAAAAAGTTAAACTGCAAAAGGTGTCTTCACAGTGTGATAACTGTAGGATAAAGCAGAGGGAAAAAACATTTAAAAATACTTTATTTAAAAAATAAATTAAACAAATTACAAAAACTATCCAGGCTTGGCTTTAATACAAAATGTGCAAAACAAACAAGATGAATAATCAAATTTACGTTATGTTAAGGTGCAAAATAATTATGGTGCAGAATACCATGAGCTAGTCTGACTAAATCCATTACCACACCGAGATGTGTAAATGGGTCTCCTCAGTTGAGCACACAGGAGTAATCTGAATCTTGGAGAGTTGTTGTTGTTGTTAAAGATTCGCTACCTGAAACAAAAAGTTCCAGGTAACACGGGCTATGGTGAGCCCATAGTGCCTTATCTTGGAGAGATTGGTAGCCCTATTTATACAGAATATCGGCCGGCCAGAGGGCGCTGATGTCTTCTTTAACTAGGAACCAGCTCACTTGAAGTGCTTGTTTGGAGGGCGTGGCCTCCCAGCGACCCAGGTGCGAGGTGGGGTGATGGGCCTTGAAGGGAGGAGAGAGAGGAGTGTTGTTAACGCTTATGTCGACCGTGCTCTCAGCCACAGCTCAGGATGGAAGCAAGTCGATGAAGAACTCTGTAGGATAAGGCAGGTCCTAGTCAACAACGTCTTCTCCAATGGTTTCGTTGAAGACATCATAAGAAGGAAGGTGAAACGCCATGCAACCTCTGAAGAGACAAGTAACACAATACCTGTACCCCCTATTAGACTATTTTACAGGAACTTCTTTTCGACAGCTCATAAAACGGAGGAAAGGGTCATGAAAGATATTGTTAATAGAAGCGTTATCCCTACAGACAAAAATCAGAAGATACAATTGACTATTTACTATAAAACCAAGATAACTGCCAACCTACTCATGAGAAACTCTCCAGATACAAAGCAGAACGCTTTGAAAGAGACCAATGTCGTCTATGCCTTCAAATGCCCACTTGGGGACTGTAAGCCTCAAACAACTCAGTATATAGGCAAGACAACAACATCTCTTTCCAGGCGATTAACGATGCATAAGCAACAGGGCTCTATCAAGGAACATATAATCTTTTCTCATAACCAGACCATCACCAGAGAAGTCTTAACAAAAAACACGGAAATCATCGACAGATACAGCGATAGCAGGCGGCTTGATATCTGCGAGGCACTACACATTAAGAAGTCAACACCAGCAATCAACAGCCAATTAATGCACAATTATATTCTACCCACTTCAAGACTCCGCTCCAATATAGAAGCATCAAGAAATATGGGCCAATAGGCCCTCTGCAGTTACTACCATTCTTCCCTTTAGCTTATATCCCCGTTATTTCGTGTTCTGGCTTGTATTGAAATTTTGTTTTCACCTCATCCAAAACTATTGTAACATATCACCTCACCGAAATGCAGGTATAAAATGAAAGCTGTTTAAACTCTGTTTAGTGTTAGTTGTGTGTGTAACCTAAAGTCTTTGAAAATGTAATAAGTTATTACGAAAACGTTCTAGCGTCGCGTCAGACTAGAAATAATAATGAATTTTGGAGAACTGATTTTCCAATTACCATCGACAGTGAAAAGGTCCATAAGAAATATAGAGAAAATTCGTGTTAGAATTATTAATCTTACTTTTCGGTCATATTTAATAATATTTATATATATATATTATATATATATATATATAATATAATATATATATATAATATATATATATATATATATATATATATATATATATAATATATATATGTCGTACCTAGTAGCCAGAATGCACATCTCAGCCTACTATGCAAGGCGCAATTTGCCTAATAAGCCAAGTTTTCATGAATTAATTGTTTTTCGACTACCTAACCTACCTAACCTAACCTACCTAACTTTTTCGGCTACCTAACGTAACCCAACCTATAAAGATAGGTTAGGTTAGGTTAGGTAGGGTTGATAGGTTCGGTCATATAACTACGTTAATTTTAACTACAATAAAAAAATTGACCTCATACATATGAAATGAGTAGCTCTATCATTTCATAAGAAAAACTTAGAGAAAATATTTGATTCATAAAAACTTGGCTTATTAGGCAAATCGGGCTGCATAGTAGCTGAGAATGGGCTTCTGGCTACTAGGTACGACATATAATAATATATATATAATATATATATATATATATATTATATTATATATATATACATGTATATATATATTTACATTTAATATATATATATATATATATATATATAATATCTATATATAAATATATATATATATATATATATATATACTCTTTAGACAACACCCACCAGTGGGACTCGAACCAGAAAGCACAACTATCTTCCAATAGCTGCCATAACTAGTATGCCTTAACCCACTACACCAAGTCAGACCCTAAAAGAGATAGAGACTTCGAAGCATTTACCTCAATATCTCCACCTCCCAGGGCGCCAGATTAGTGAGGGGTCACTCAAGCATTTTTCATCAAGCCACTGTCATGTGGGAGAACTCGTGTCTATGCTATTAGCACATACTTGCATGAACCACAAGAGAAGATTAACAATCTTTAGACAACACCCACCAGTGGGACTCGAACCCAGAAAGCACAACTATCTTCCAATAGCTGCCATAACTAGTATGCCTTAACCCACTACACCAAGTCAGACCCTTAAAAGAGATAGAGACTTCGAAGCATTTACCTCAAATATCTCCACCTCCCAAGGGCGCCAGATTAGTGAGGGTCACTCAAGCATTTTTCATCAAGCCACTGTCAATGTGGGAGAACTCGTGTCTATGCTATAAGCACATACTTGCATGAACCACAAGAGAAGATTAACAATCTTTAGACAACACCCACCAGTGGACTCGAACCCAGAAAGCACAACTATCTTCCAATAGCTGCCATAACTAGTATGCCTTAACCCACTACACCAAGTCAGACCCTTAAAGAGATAGAGACTTCGAAGTATTTACCTCAAATATCTCCACCTCCCAAGGGCGCCAGATTAGTGAGGGGTCACTCAAGCATTTTTCATCAAGCCACTGTCAATGTGGAGAACTCGTGTCTATGCTATAAGCACATACTTGCATGAACCACAAGAGAAGATTATAACAATCTTTAGACAACACCCACCAGTGGGACTCGAACCCAGAAAGCACAACTATCTTCCAATAGCTGCCATAACTAGTATGCCTTAACCCACTACACCAAGTCAGACCCTTAAAAGAGATAGAGACTTCGAAGCATTTACCTCAAATATCTCCACCTCCAAGGGCGCCAGATTAGTGAGGGGTCACTCAAGCATTTTTCATCAAGCCACTGTCAATGTGGGAGAACTCGTGTCTATGCTATAAAACATACTTGCATGAACCACAAGAGAAGATTAACAATCTTTAGACAACACCCACCAGTGGGACTCGAACCCAGAAAGCACAACTATCTTCCAATAGCTGCCATAACTAGTATGCCTTAACCCACTACACCAAGTCAGACCCTTAAAAGAGATAGAGACTTCGAAGTATTTACCTCAAATATCTCCACCTCCCAAGGGCGCAGATTAGTGAGGGTTACTCAAGCATTTTTCATCAAGCCACTGTCAATGTGGGAGAACTCGTGTCTATGCTATAAGCACATACTTGCATGAACCACAAGAGAAGATTAACAATCTTTAGACAACACCCACCAGTGGGACTCGAACCCAGAAAGCACAACTATCTTCCAATAGCTGCCATAACTAGTATGCCTTAACCCACTACACCAAGTCAGACCCTTAAAAGAGATAGAGACTTCGAAGTATTTACCTCAAATATCTCCACCTCCCAAGGGCGCCAGATTAGTGAGGGGTTACTCAAGCATTTTTCATCAAGCCACTGTCAATGTGGGAGAACTCGTGTCTATGCTATAAGCACATACTTGCATGAACCACAAGAGAAGATTAACAATCTTTAGACAACACCCACCAGTGGGACTCGAACCCAGAAAGCACAACTATCTTCCAATAGCTGCCATAACTAGTATGCCTTAACCCACTACACCAAGTCAGACCCTTAAAAGAGATAGAGACTTCGAAGTATTTACCTCAAATATCTCCACCTCCCAAGGGCGCCAGATTAGTGAGGGTTACTCAAGCATTTTTCATCAAGCCACTGTCAATGTGGGAGAACTCGTGTCTATGCTATAAGCACATACTTGCATGAACCACAAGAGAAGATTAACAATCTTTAGACAACACCCACCAGTGGGACTCGAACCCAGAAAGCACAACTATCTTCCAATAGCTGCCATAACTAGTATGCCTTAACCCACTACACCAAGTCAGACCCTTAAAAGAGATAGAGACTTCGAAGTATTTACCTCAAATATCTCCACCTCCCAAGGGCGCCAGATTAGTGAGGGTTACTCAAGCATTTTTCATCAAGCCACTGTCAATGTGGGAGAACTCGTGTCTATGCTATAAGCACATACTTGCATGAACCACAAGAGAAGATTAACAATCTTTAGACAACACCCACCAGTGGGACTCGA
Organism: Procambarus virginalis; assembly: GCA_020271785.1. Lineage (NCBI taxonomy): Eukaryota > Metazoa > Arthropoda > Malacostraca > Decapoda > Cambaridae > Procambarus > Procambarus virginalis. Next base: position 235,304 of record WNGS01058948.1, read on the forward strand.
ACCCAGAAAGCACAACTATCTTCCAATAGCTGCCATAATTCGCCGTCGCCGTCTCTATCTCTTTAAGGGTCTGACTTGGTGTAGTGG
>WNGS01058956.1:0-10635 GCA_020271785.1 Procambarus virginalis
AACGCTGGCTGCTGCACGAGCTGCCAGAGCTTTGGTGGTAATTTCTTGATTTGGTGCATCAGAAGGCCTCCCTGTAAGCGAGCCTGGGTGCAGGAGCATGGTTCAATATTGGGTCTCGAATGGGTCTTTGTATGCCAGGTGTGTCCTTGCCAAATTTACCTAGCAACTGTTTCACAACTTGAAAACTAAATGAACGGAAATATGTTTCTCCTGTCTTTACAAGAAACATGTTGTAACTGTTCAGCATTGTTACGTCAATTAGGTGGAAAATCATTTTCTTCGTCCACTTCACAGTCTTCCGTACACACTCTACAGCACCCACCATCATGTCACATTTATCAACTAAACGCATGTTGATGTTGTAGTCCATCACACAATCTGGCTTATATATTATTTGCTTTGTTGTTCTGTTCACCTTGCCACTGTCCACCATTGTACCAGGGTGAATGGTGGTCAACATGTTCACTTCACGTCTGTCTTTCCACCGCACTGAAAGCATTGCACCACTTTTTCTTACCTCGCAATCACCTACTTGCATAGCAGTGTCAAACACAGGCATTTCCTTTCGTTTTGGCTTTACTGTTCCACACACTCCAGTCTTATTATCAAGCAAGAATTTCGTTAGCAAGGGACTGGTATAATAGTTATCTGTGTACAATATGTGGCCCTTGTTCAGATATGGTGCAAGCAGTGACTTCACCACACTACCTGAGAAGCCATGTTCGTCATTAGCAGGAATATCTACATTTGTGGCTGAATAAAGTATCATGTGTAACACCATTCCTGATTCACAGTCACAGAGCACAAAGAATTTCAGTCCAAATCGGTGACGTTTTGAGGGAATATACTGCTTGAAGGCAGCACGTCCTTTGAAAAGCACAAGGGATTCATCAATAACCAGCTTCTGAGCTGGTACGTAGTAATCTCGGAACTTTCCAATCAGGTCATTTAGCACGTGCCTCACCCTCCAAAGCCTATCATCCTGTGTCTCGTCTGCATTATTTGCAAAATGAATGCACCGTAGGATCAACAGAAATCTGTCTCGGGACATATATTTCCCGAACAATGGTGTTGGAACAGCGTTGTCTTTGCTCCAATAATCTGAAATTACGTGTTTCACACAATGTTTCATCAACATGCAAATTGCGAAAAACACATACATTTCACCAACAGTTGTCTCTTTCCAACGCTGTAGTCGTGAAAATTCTGTAACTTCCTCAAGTTCAATGAGATCGGCCGCAAGTCTGTTCGTTTCATGAACAATGTGTTCCATGAGCGGCTCATCGAAATATGCAATAAAAAAGTCACTTTCACACATTTCGTCACCAGTATCAGGAAAAGATCTGTAATTCCCACATCTCTGTTGTCAAAGTCGGGAATTTGTGGTACAAAATCTTCCCCATCACTCCACACACACAAATCTGCTGCCTTCCGAGAGCCATTAGCTGCACGACGGCGAGGAATCCGGGACCAGGAGCTGAAGCAGGCATTGTAACAGTAGGGGCAGGAACGGTAGATGAGGTAAAAGATCTGGAACATGAGGGAATTTGTTCCTCATTGTCGCCATATTGTCCCATGCGGCGGCGCTTGGCTGGGCGGGTAGCTGATGCGGCGAAACTTGTACTGGCACTAACAGCCGGGTAAAACTATTCTCAGATTCTTCATCACTAAAACCTGAGAAAGATTCACTTGTTTCTGAATCGTTGATCATATCATAAACGTGTAGTGGTATAGATGAACGACGTGCTTGGGCGCGAGGTGGTGTTGAGTGGTGTTGAGTAGTATCCTCGTGAGGCATCCTCACCCTCGTGGCACCCACATGTTCACCCTCACTATCCGTTGTTTCGATTTCTTCTGGCTGGGTATAATCTTCATCTATATCAGAGTCGTCAATATCAGACTCGTCAACGTCCTTGAACAATTCATCTGCAATTTCGTCTTCGGTCAAAGACTGTGCGGCGCGGTGCGCTAAGCGAGGTCGCACGCTGGCTCGTGATGCGCTCGCCATGGTGTCTGGCCACTAACTAAGGCCTGTGAAACAAAGGAGGCCTGCTCTAGATTTTTTTTCAAAATGGCGTCTGTTTACAATAGCCCGTGGCTATGGGATGGGTGACCCCTTTACACCGCGGGACGTTTGAATCGTGCCTGGCACCCTTTGGCGTATATATACGCCATGCGCACGGTCAGACATGTTACTCATGGCGTATATATACGCCATGCGCAGTTTAAGGGTTAAATGAGTATCCATAGACACTGGTTCTCTAGTGTCATTCACATGATCACTTTTATTTGTTTTCCCTCTTTCTCAAAAGTGGGTGGTCCTTCGAGTTATTTCAATACAATAATTAAATAATTTAATTTCTGAGTTCAAGCCCCAGATACCCAACATTTTGGTCCTCTTCGAACCGGATACTAATCAATTAACCATTTCGGTTCTCAGACCGAAACAACAATTTGGTCTTATCGAACTGGATACATACCAATTACCATTAAACTATATCCGTTCTCAGAAACCAAACAACATTTTGGTCTCTTAGAACTGGATACAATCCAAGAAATTCTTACAACTAGTCCTGTACTAATGAGTAGTACATACATTATACATTTTGTGCTGACCCTACCAAGGGTGGGATTCAACATTACAGTAACTCTGATTAGAGTGTACCCATATCAATTATTTGTGTATTCATTATTTTTGTGTGTGGTTTTGAGTGTTGCTGTATGATCACCATTACATCTAATGGTGATAAAGATGAGCTAGCCGGACGAAAGTTAATGGTGACATGCAGACACCACTCAAAATCTTTAGCTACATACTGTTAGGTAGGGACATTTAACCTCAAAGTGAGGTAGAGTTTAATTTAGCCAGAATTCAGGCTATACTCAATATTAATTATCAACTAATGAACAAGTATCCCAGCTTCATTAGTAATATTCAATCAAGTCCTATGAAATTTGGACTTAAAGCTAACATGGCTACTCCTGAGCAATTAAGGAGAACCTATATTGGCCTCAAAGGCCATTTAACTAGACTAATTAATAAGTCTGATGACTTGTCCAAGGCAACTCCCATTGATTACTATCTACTAGAATCATCAGTGAGAGTAGCTAATCTTAAGTTTGATCAAGTTAAATCTGCAAGTCAGTCTTATCTTAACTCACTGAATGCTACTGAAACTGATCTAGAGGAATTAGATCAAATTGTAGCAAATATTTCCCAGTACGAAGATGAGACTCAAGATAAATTTGATGTACTATCCAGTATAGTAAACCATCAATCCAATACAAATTCTACTATGTCTCAATCCAGTAATCAATTACCTGAGGTTCGTCTACCTACTTTAGACTTACCTACATTTGCAGGGCTGGATGAAGAAAATTGGGACACATTTTGGACTTCATTTGAAGTTCATATCCATAACAGGTCTTATCTTGACCCATTTCTAAATTTTCATACCTGATTAGTCTTCTCAAAGGGGAAGCTAAAAAGGTTATAAATAACTTAGCTCTCACTGAGAGTAATTATGTGGAAGCTATAAAACTGCTGAAGTTGAATTATTGCAACCAGGAGTTAAGTATAGCTAACCTTTATTACCAATTGCTAGATCTGAATGCACCAAGTAACAGACCAGACTCACTTCAAAGCTTCAGGCTAGAAGCAGAGTCTCTAGTGAAGGCCTTAGGTACTAAAGTTGATGTACCAGCTTCAGAATGGTCAATCAAGTTACTTTTGCAGAGGAAATTGCCTCAAAATATCTTAGCAGAAATATGCTCACATTATAAAACCGAGTTTCTCACTCTCGAGCAAATATTCGAGGGGCTGAGAATAACAGTTAACAGGTTGAAGACTCATGATAAGATTAAACCTGAGTCTAAATCACCTAACATTGACATCTCAGTCAAACCCAAATTGACTTTGAATAAATCCAATAAATCTAAGCCTAAGACTACTCCATCCACTGGAAAGGGAGTGGTAGTGTAGGTATTTATACTGTATCTCCCTCTGACACTGCAACTGATGTGTCTACTAAAAGGACAAATTCAGTCAGAGAGAGAAGGTGCTGTTCTGCGATCAAGAACATCTCACCTACAAATGTACGGTTTATCCTAACTTTAATACCAGGATTAAACAACTCCAAGAATTACACAGATGCACCAAGTGCATGGGTTCTCATGAACCCAGTAAATGTGTTGTGCAGCTACGGTTATGCAGTAGATGCCACAAAGGTGTACATCATTATGCCTTATGTAGAACAATTTCTACCCAATCTGTGACACCTGGGAAGAATTCTATGAATTCTACCACAGTACAATATTGCAAGGTACATCAGGAAATAAGTGTACTTGCTACTGAGTCAGGCAATAATACCACTCTGCCTACAGCTCAACTTAAACTAATAGACAAGAAATCTAGAGTTAACACTAGAGGTCTCTTTGATCAGGGATCACAGAAAACCTTCATCACGCAACAATTAGTTGAGCAGTTAAAATTAAAACCTGCCAAAAGTGTGAGACTGAATATTTCTGGGTTCTTGACTAATAGTGGACCTCGTGAATACCAAGTAGTCAAGGTATTAGTGAGACTTGGATCTTCTACTAGTCCAATACAAGCGGTAGTAGTAGATAAACTTCCTTCAGACCTGCAGGTCACAGGACTAGCTCGCACTGCGAGATATCTTAAACGAAACCGCATGAGGCTAGCAGATCACAAAATAAATTCTGACTGCCTCACAGATGTTGGTATACTTATAGGCGCTGACCATTATTATAAATTTATAACTGGATGCACCAGACAACACGGAATGAATTTGTTGTCATCTGCTGGAGGCAAGTTGCTTACTGGACCGGTGCTTTTCCAACAAAAAACAGCGTCAACCAACAAACAAGATAACAATGCAATAGTGGCGTGACTAGGCTTGGAACAGTCACCCCTACATTTCAGAGAAATATCTGAAGATTATGAGTCTGATCCACCTGTACATCGTCTGTGGGATTTAGACACTTTAGGTATTGTCCCTGAACAACCAAGTCCTGATGATATGTGGACTTACCAGCAATATCTGGATACAGTTGTCTATAAAGACAAACAATACTGGGTGAGATTGCCATGGAAGTTGAATCATCCACAACTTCCAGTTAATTATTTCATGGCAGCCTCTCAATTACAGTCACAATTAATACGGCTGAAAAACAGCCAGATAAATTAAATATGTACCATCAATTAATTCAGCAACAACTCAACAGTAAATTTATTGAAGTTGTTGATAATGATGACCGAAAAACAGGTCACTATTTACCCCATCACGCTGTGTTGAAAGATTCATTGACAACACCAATACGTATTGTTTTCAACTGTAGTGCCAAAGTGAAGGCAAACAGCGTGTCTTTGAATGAATGTCTCCAAACGGGACCTAGCCTAACACAAAGGCTACATGATGTACTGTTACGATTCCGTACTGGTATTTTTGCTTATACTGCTGATATCAGTAAAGCTTTCCTTAGAGTAGGCTTGCAAGAGGAGGATCGTAATTACACCAAATTTCTCTGGATTAAGATCCCCAGGATCCTGACAGTGAGGTCATAACCTATCGGTTTGCCTCGTGCTTTTCGGAGCGACTTCCTCACCGTTTCTACTTCAAGCCACATTAGATACACATTTGAAGAAGTCAAATAGCCTTATAAGGCAGAGATCAGTGACAACTTGTATGTCGATAATTTCCAGGGAACTACTAATGATAAATCCAAATTGGTAGAAATTTACCATGAGGCTAACCGTGAGTTATTAGGAGCCAATATGCCACTACAATCATGGGCCTCAAACAATAAATCATTAAACCAGATAATCGAGAAAGAATTTCCAGGTTATCAGGTGCCTAATCAATTAAAAGTTCTGGGCGTGGAATGGAACACAGGTACTGACGAGATGAATGTCAAGTCAGTACAAACCAATAATTCATCCCTTACCATGAGAAAATTACTCTCATATGTCAGTCAACCATTTGACCCTTTAGGCTTACTTAGTCCTATATTAATAAGGGGCAAACTCCTAATGCAGGAATGCTGGCAGAAACATATGGGATGGGATGATCCGTTGCCAATGAGTTGCAAGAGAAATGGCAAATACTCGCAGCGGATTTCAATCAATTAGGTGTTTTGAAATTTCCTCGTAATGCTTCAGGACAAAACTTACCTACAAATTTGCACATTTTTTGCGATGCCTCTGGCAAAGCATATGGCGCTGCAGCCTACTTAGTCAATAGTGCACAATCAATTTTACTCACATCTAAAGCAAGAGTTGCTCCAATCAAGAAGAGATCTTTACCTCAAATGGAGTTAACTGCATTGCTGGTGGGAGTAAGATTGGCTCATTGCCTGACCAAGACACTCAATAATATTCACTTTGGTGAGATCGTAGTGTGGTCAGACAATGAGGCAGTCTTACAATGGGTAAGAAATAACAATAATAAAACTCCCTACGTTAGTAATCGCGTTAGGGAAATTCATGAATTATCTGCTGGATATAAATTCAGACATGTCCCCACTAAGGACAATCCTGCAGATTACTTATCAAGAGGTTTAACATTTAAACAGCTAAGCAAGTCTTCGATGTGGTTTAATGGACCTTCATGGCTTGTTAGTGGTCAGTGGCCCAAACAGAAACCACAAGTCATAGTGACCAGTATCACTACTCCCATGAAAGACCCAGAACCTCATCGAGTCTCGGCTATTAATCCTCACAATTATTCTAACTTGAGTAAGTTATTAAGAGTGACAGCACATGTGTTTGACTTTCTTGCTAAGATAGGAATCAAGCATAAGTTTCCCAATCCTATCATCTACTGGATCAAACGTGCACAACAAGAGACATATGGAAGTGAATATGAAAATCTTCCAGATAAATTAACCAAGTCTCTAGGTATCTGGTATGATACCAACACTCATAATATATTAAGGTGTGGAGGACGTTTGCTTCATGCAAAAATTGATTTGGACACAAAGAATCCAATCCTTCTACCACGTCACCACATTATTACCAAACTTCTAGTTTTACATCACCATCAATATGGTACTTTGCATGGTGGAGTGTTAGACACTCTCACCGACCTCAGACAGAAATATTGGCTTCCTCAAGGTCGTCAAACTGTCAAATCAATTATTAAGTTCTGTATAATCTGTCAACGCTACGATGCTCGAGTGTGTCCTTACCCAGGACCTCCACCACTCCCTAAAGAGAGGGTAGTTCATCTTCGTCCGTTTGAGACCACTGGTGTCGATTACACAGGAGCCTTGCTTCTCACTGGCAATCCGGATAAGATACCAGTGAAAGCTTATATTTGCCTCTTCACATGTGCTACCACACGAGGCGTACATTTAGAAGTGACTTCTGACATGAGTGCTGAAGCCTTCATCCAAGCTTTTCGTAGATTTGCAGCTCGCAGATCCTGTCCCAAACTCATGATATCTGATAATGGCTCAAATTTTGTGGCAGGAGAAGCCTGCTTACGAGAGATATGGAATCATCCAGAAGTGCAGTCTGTCATGCAGAGACGACAATGCCACTGGAAATTTATTGCTCCCAGAGCCCCCTGGCAAGGTGGGTTCTACGAACGAATGATAGGGACTGTCAAGAAGTGTTTAAGGAAGACCTTGCATCGACAGAAAATTAGTTACTCAGAACTCCAAACACTCGTCGTGGAAATTGAGGCGCGAGTCAACAATCGCCCATTAACTTATCTATCAGATGATTTCTCACAGAGAGAGCCTCTGAGTCCCTCGCATTTAATACATGGAGGCCTGCTGAGCCCTCTGATACCTTTGGCAGAAGAGGACCCCGTCGATCCTTCCTATGTAACCAGGAGTGACTTAGTACAAAGTTACCAACATCTCTCAAGAGTAATTGAAAGGTGGAATGAGGTGTGGACTCGAGAGTACCTCACCGCTCTACGAGAGTACCACTATGGAGCTTCGAGCCCCTATAATAAGTACAGCTCAAACCAGGAGACCTAGTATTAGTTGACAGTGATGGACCAAGGTCAGAATGGCCTATAGGCCATAGCAAAATTGTTGCAATCCACCCAGATCACCAAGGCATCCTGAGAGTAGTACGAGTTTTGTGCAAAGGCACTACTACTCTAAAGACATTAGAGAAGTTGGTACCTCTCGAATTAGCAGAACGAGAGTGTTTATCAGAACCAGCTTCAACAGTTTCCGAGGACAACAATTCTGATCCACCGAGCACCCGCCCCACTAGAGCAGCTGCTCAACAATGTAAAAGGAAACTACAAGCCTATTATAGCTCTGACTAAGAGCAAATAATTTTCATCCAATTTGAGTGATCATGATGATACTGTGTTGTGATGTCTAGTAACCAATCAGCTACAAGTCACAATGACCCAGACATTCACCTCACAGTAGAGTCTCAGTTACTTGAATTGTATGATTCAATCATTAACTTGTGTAAACTATTAATTATGACATTAAATTTTCATGTCTTAAATTCTTGTATGTCCTTGACAATTACGGGACATCCGTTATGTGTGTACTAACATACTAACATACTAACCTTAATACTAACTTCGGGATAGGTACGTCAGTACTCAACATGGCACTGCGACCCGAGTTTTCTCCCCCCGGAGTTATGTTGGAAATTTCCAACACTTATCATCTATTATTATATTATAATAAATTACCATTACCTTACTAATTGCAGTAGTTCTTAACACCACTAACGTAGTGTTAATATAATTTAATCTGAGCATATTGCTGATAATATGACTCCTGATAATGTAAATCGAGAGTTATTAATTGAAATTATTTAGTAACAGTTTTTTATTCTGTTACGATCGAATGCTCTGGAGAAGTATAAATAACATCTCCATTTCTCGCTAGAGATCATTTATCGAGAATATTATAATTATTAAATCCCTATAATTCCAACCCAGTTCATATTATCGCATTTCATCCATAATTGCGCGGAAAAGAATAATTCGTGTTTAATAATTTCCGTGGTGAATGCGAGAGCGGGAGGGGGGAGGAGGCGGCGACGCCATTACTCAACAAGGCTTGGTCACGAGGCAGCGTGGGTGAGGCACATGGCAGTTGCTGGGAATTCTTATCGACAAGAATTACGTTGATACCCAGTTAATAAGTGAAATTTACTTGCCTATGTGTTCTCTAGTGCCTCGTCAGTTAATAACACGTCAACAATTAGAACCAGGACTCGTAATTAAGTGTGCACAGCAGTGAACATTGAGACTGGCAGACGCGAATTTCGGCAGACCTCAGTACTCTGTTACGCTCACATAAGTATTTTCCTAGTTTTGGTGCATCAAATTAGGTAGTACATTTGTGAGTAGTTTGTCGTCAGGAAGAATGAACATCAAAAATAACATGTTAGTACTGTTTATTACTCATCTCAGTTTCATGAATATCTGAACATAATTTGTAGCCTAGTCAATCGCTACTTTACATTCCTTTGCTTACAGCGTGTATTTGAGGTGCCAGCAAGATTCTCATCAATGATGAACAATGATGAATGATGAAGCAAGATGAGGACGAATGATGAACTGGCGTTAGAAATCGTCTTACAGCTAAGACACATTTTTCATATAAATTTATTCAATTTGATTATTGATTCTATATAATTCATACAATTTTCTATTGAATAATTATTGCCAGATTTGGTAATTAATGTTATGCTCTAACTGTGCTCAATATTTATGCTCAGTGATTAATGATGATTAATGATCATAATGATTATAATTTGATTACCATATTTTTGAATATATTGTAGTTAGATTTACCATGTTATTAATACCACAATGAACTAGTGACGAACCACACTGGTTCCTAGATATATATGAACTTCTAGAAATAACCCCCCAATGTTGATATTTGAGGCTTTGGCTTTAATTAATAATTACAGTCTTCATTTATTTCAAGTGATTATTCATTAAATGAGTTTCCATAGACACTGGTTCTCTTGTGTCATTCTAATGATCACTTTTATTTGTTTTCCCTCTTTTCTCAAAAGTGGGTGGTCCTTCGAGTTATTTCAATACAATAATTAAATAATTTAATTTCTGAGTTCAAGCCCCAGATACCCAACAATGGTCTTGGATACTTCCAAGTATTCATTCCATGGGCACATTCTGGGCACAAACTGGGCACATTCCACGTGCCCAGTTTGAGAGCTGGGTGGCTCTGTGTTTTTTTTTTTTTTTTTGCCTGTTGCATGGTTGACGATCCGCTTGTTGGATTGTGGCCTAAGCCCCACGCACCCAGTGGAGCAGGAGGACCATGGTGGGACAGCACCTTATTAGCTGGGGGCTGCCCAGGTTGAGGCGGGCGGTAGCTGTCCTATGAAATCAGCTGATTTCTCACACTGACGGAGGCAACCCCTGGCGCCTCACTCTATGCCAATTGAGTGGTAGGCTTATCACTCGTAACTGTCGCTTCCCATGTTGACCCATCGTCAAGGTGACGCTGGAGTGTCCTCTCCAGGGCACAGGCCTGGGCAGTAGTTATGGAGAACCGGCTGTTGCCCATGCAGCAGATCCACCCTCTCCACGCCCCCGACGCAATCCAAGGGAAGGGCAGGCGCTGCTACGCTTTGCACCAGTAACGTCGCAGGAG
>WNGS01058957.1:0-14619 GCA_020271785.1 Procambarus virginalis
CCTATGTAGAAGTTCCCTTGCCCTTCCTTGCATGAGCCCACTATTCCCGTCTCGGACTTTATTTTCAAAAAGCTTGTGGTCTAGATTCCTGCTCCTTGTCTGGAGGTTCTTCAGAGCAGCGTCTTGGTTTGTGATCCAGTGGTACACCACTGTATCTGCCAGGTGTCGTTCCATTTCCCGGGTATAGTTATTCCGTCTCCAGACGACGACGGCGCCTCCCTTATCCGTGGGTTTAATCACCATGTCCGTTCTCGACTTCAATATTAACTAAATTCCCCACTCCTCTCGGGGCAGGTTGCAATTTTGTCTGCGCTCCGTCTCCTTTTTGAGGTCCTCCTCAGGTGGCGAATCACCTCCTTCAGCCCATCAAACTGTCGTTTCGTCTTGCCTGGGTGGAGGTCCCTGTAAGAGAGGGATAGTTTAGTTTTTGGGTTCCCGCTATAACTTACATTGGTTGGGCCTTAGGGTGCTCCAGACTTGGTTGATACTGTTTTCCAAGCTGGTGCCTAAGGCCACAATGTATCCAATCGTGTCTTGCGTGCTGGTGGGCCTATCATAAAAGTCAGTCCTCCTCTCTCTAGAAGTTTCCTCTCGTGCTAGGTTAAGGGAACTTCTGAGATGACAGTTTGCTTTAATCTTCCCTCCCTCTTGTGGTGTTCACGTTGTTTCCGTTGTATCTCTGATCTCCATCTTTCCACTCTGTCTCGGCCAATGAGAACTATGGGATAGATCTTGAACTTGAAAATGTCCAAAGAGCTGGCAAGCTGGGGATGGAAGAGGCAAGGGAAGGATTTTGGGAAAACATGAAGAAGGATTGGGAGGTTGGGTGGAGAGTGGGGAGGACAGGGTAGTGGCCCAACCACTTTGGCTTTGTGAGTGATTATAGAGTGAGTTGATATATGAATTGATGGCGAGGCAAGACAGCACTCATAGATGATGGTAATTTTTTTCCAATCCAATCTAATGATACAGGAGAAGATGCCCATTGGGGCGAGCCTTGAAGTGGGGACAGCTGAAGAGAAGTCGGTGGGAGGAAATGCTGAAGTTGAAGAGAAAAGTGCCAGGGCTCGACCCAGCTGCATGTCAAAGAGTATGCTGCTGTAGCAACCCCACATCTGGCTAGGCTGGGAGACGGGTCTGGAAGGGCGGCAGTGGCAGGTTTTTCCTCTTGGTGTGTGGAGTCTGTCTTCTACGTCGGGTTCCACCATCTCAAAACGAGCAAAATTAGGTCCCCATCCCCCTAAAGAGGGAGAAGAGGGCAGCTGCCCTCAGTAGGTTTCTTTCTGCTTTCTTTCTTCTATTTTTTCTTGCTTCTAGTAGTCATTTGATGTTTGTCTTTGAACTGGGCGTAGTCTGGTGGGGAAAAGGTCCTTAAACAGTGTGGTGTCGTCACATTCCAATAAGATTACTTGGTTCGGTACCTCGTAATTTCGGTTTGGATCGTTCAGCATGCATTCTGCATACCTCGTGTTGAATATTTTGCTGTTGAGGCGTCTGAATTCGGGAGATCCTTTGGGGTTTCTGTCACGTTCCTCGTAGAGTTTGGCGATTCTTGGAGATTTCACTGGCATTGCGGGGTGGTGGATGTGCTTCGATGTCCTCTGGTGCTGGGGATGGTGATTGTGCTTCGATATCAACAGAAGCATTTGAATCGTCATCAGAAGACGTGGTGAGGCCTGCAGGAGAGGTTGGTGGCAGTATCGTTGCACATGATGTAGTTGCAGGTATGACTGGAGCAATAGGATCCGGGTTGACAGGCGTCTCTGGTGTGGGGTCGGACTCTGGTGGAGAGGAGCCATCGGTAAACATGGCCTCTGGTATCACAAAGGTCGGAAGGTTGTTGAGCTTGTACAAGTCGTTCAGTATTTTGTACCGTTTCTTGAGATCTCCGCCTGACATTTCTGATGCGAAGTGAATCAGAGCTGCAACAGTGCTGTCAGGGGTGACTGCTGGCGGTGAGGGTGAGGATGACTGGCTGGCTTGGTTGAGAGGCGTCGTCTGGGGCTGAGTGGCTGGCGCGGGGGTTGCTGGTCCAGTAGTTTTGTTGCGCTCCGCTCGCGGCGCCACTTGTCGAGAGTGCAGGAAAAGCTTCTTGTTGTATGTTGAAAACTTTCAGTCTGGGCGTCGAGTTTTCTGCCTGGCGTCAATCATCTTCTGAATTTCTGCTTTCCTGGTGGGGCAGTTGTGGGAGACGACGACCGTGTGATCGCCGTTAAAGAGTATACAACGTTGAGTAGTGGCGTTGCAGGTCCTGTATTAGTGGTCACTAATTGGTCCAGCACAGATGCTGCATTTCTGCAGCGGGTTGGGGCACTTCTGGAGTAGGGGTTGTGTACTGGTCACACAGAAAACACTGACGTAGGCGGAAATGGAAAATAGCGATTTGTCTGGAGATCTGGTGGGTGTGCAGGGGCCGGATTCAGGAAGGTACTTACGAAGGTTTTCCTCTTAGCTAAGAATGTTTTCCTTCTTAGCGCCTTCGTGGCGGCTACGTCGGTATTCAAGTAGCTACACTAAGTGGGAAAACCTTCGTAAGTTCATTCCGGGATTTAAGTGTGTTTCGACCACTCGTAGCTTTACGTAAACTGGATATAACTCAATTTTCTCTACTACATAACACTGGGATAGATTTTAAGATTTGGAACATAAACAAAAGATTATAAGAATTGAATCTAGTGAAGAGGAGTCCTTCGTGTTAGTTATATATGCATTCTCTGCTTGAAACTTAAAGTAAATATGTCTTTTATGATAGTAGAATTAGTTTATAATAGCAAGATATTATACCCGTAGTTATTAAGTAAATAAACACTGGTGAACATGAAATATGAGAGAAGGTGATGAGCCCTGCCTGATGGGATCATTTACTATCACCAAATGCCCTGTTCACCTAGTAGTAAGGGTGTACCTTAGCTATACATACCCATTTCTAATTTATTTAGTTTGGTTTTATTTTGAAATTAAATCTGGGTGAGACATAAAATAAAAATATGCTGCACAAATGATGTTAGGTAAGAAAAGGGTAAAAATGTCAAAAACTTTATTCATTGAATACTTAAAGCTATAATTATGACTATATAGACTATTAAAAAAGAGAGAGGGAAGTAGGGGTCCAAGACCTCTTCCTGTTATACAATTTGGTGTGGAACAAGTAATTATCAAAAGAAGGCACCATGCCGGGAAGGCTATGTAGCAGTAAGGCAGTGAGGTGAGGCAGCTACTTATTTGAGAAATGCTTATTTTATTTACCTTATAAGCTGAGGCAACTTATTTATTTGAGGAATACTCAGCTGATTCCTCTACATTTAGCATGGAACAAATTGTGTCCAAGACCTCTTCCTGTTACACAATTTGGCTGTGTGTAACCAAACTAGAAGTGCTCTACAAATCAAGGGACCCAGAATGTGGAATGACCTCCCGAATCATGTTAAAGGCTGTACCTCTCTCAACCAGTTTAAGAGTTAAACCAAGTACTGCTAATTAACTCCATGTAACCTAACTTACCCCTAAATGTCAACCCATGTCTTGCTATTTTTTAAACAACGCTGTTCACCAACATGTGCAATTTCTGATTTATGCTATGTTAACCCCCCTTTTTGTATTTTTTATTCCTTCTTTCAACACAATTTATACCTAATCCCGATTACTATTAAGTTTTAGTCTAAGTGTTTTTCCCCCACACCTTGCCCGAAATGCTATGAGTATTAGTGGCTTTAGGTATTGTATGTACTAGCTCTGTCTATAAATCCAACATTATGTTTGTAAATCAACTGTATGCACTTTTCCTGAATAAAATGTATTTATTATTTATTTTTAATCAGTAAGTATTAAAAGAAGGCACCAAGCTGGGAAGGCTATGTAGCACCATTGTGTAACAATAAACCAATTTTTTTTTAACAAATAATGCACCTGTATGGTAAAACAAATCCTGTCAGCTGTAAAAATATTGATGCAGTTATTTAAATGAAAAATATAATGAAAGAAATATTACTGGTTTATTTTTATCCTATCTTTTGTACTGTACAGTATATCCAAGGAAGTGAAAAATTGAGACAATGCACAATTTAATGAATGATTAGCATGGATTAGCAGTTCAAAAGAAAAATGACTATTACTATACATCACATGAGATCTTAATGATCCATGGTCAACATGATTTAATAAGGATAATACAGTACTGTATTTGTAATAATACAAACTATAATTTAAAATCTTTATTACTGATTTTTTTTATTAAGAAGATTAGGTATACACAGCAATGTGCTGCTACCCTATTCTATATGGAATATTACACAGTGTAGATACAAAACTAGCTATAAGTTTATCTAATACTCCCATCTCACAGGATGGTTAGACATACTGTACATGGAATCAATTTAGAAAATACCAGCCTCAATACAAAAAATAAATCAACTCTGACTAAACAACTCTTCTCAATTTTCACAAGAGGTAAGCACTGAATCATGGAAACATTATATTATAATTACTCTTACCAGTTTCTACAAGACTCCTCTCAAACAATGTATTTTTAAACATGTTTAGGTATACACAGCAATGTGCTGCTTCCCTATTCTGTATAAAGGACCACACAGTGTAGATCAAAAACCAGCTACAAGCTCATCCAACATCCTCACCTCACAGGATGGCCAGTCATACATGGAATTAGGAGAGAACAAAATACTTAATGCTGATCTATTAGCCTCCACTGGCAAAATCTGGGTGCAGCACAAGAATATCTTCCAATATTCCTGTGATGTATGAAGTAATTACAGAGCTCAAATACCTCATACCATTTGGTATGAAGTCACTGATAACAGGGCAATCACAGATATGGTGTTGGAGAGTATGTTCTCTCAAGTAGGACTGAAAACAGATGTTTTTTTTCCACCAAGAGGGCTATAAACCCATGGAACGCCTACCCTGAAGCCGTAAATGCCAAATTCCAGCTCAAAAATATCATTAAGACAATTGGCGGGCCCTTTAACAAGCCGCCGGCTTTCTGTCCTCTTCGAGGCCACTACATAGTTAGTGGCCCTTGGGTAAATTCAGTAATATATACAATAATTGTCAGCGCATCTTCCGAGCAACAAGGACAGCTACACAGTATCTCTTAGAATTACGTAGGTAAACAACAAATGTAACATATTTGTTTACTACAATGTCGGTGCTGGCTGTAGAAGTTGAAAAAACATTGTTTTACTTCGAAATATACTAATTTATAAGAAAATTCGACGTAAATAGGAGGCAGTAGAGCTCCGATAAGCCAGCGCTAAATCTTCAATATGAAGAATGTTGCTGCTCTCTGATTTTTTTAAACACAGTAGTGAGATATATACAAGAGGTGTTACATTCTTCTAAGCCACTAGTACGCACTAAGCTTTCGGGCAGGGCCTGGAATACGACCCCGCGCGTTGAATCGTTTTTTATCCAAGTCAATTTACTGTGTGTTAAACAGAGGTTTACAGTTAAGGAATTGGCCCAGTAAATCCTCCCGGCCAGGATACGAACCCATAACATAGCGCTCGCGGAACGCCAGGCGAGTGTCTTACCACTACACCACGGAGACTGTAAACGATTGGCCAAACGAAACACAGTAGTGACCTCTATCGGCACGCAGGGTGAACAACAATTTCTTCCTAAGTGCACCTTATTGAATTGCACCTAAGCATTTCTTAGGGCACACTTAATTAGGAACCTTCGTAGCAAACCCACTTACGAAGAAATACATGGAGCTTCCTGAATCTAGGTCCAGGTCCGACATGGGTTGTGAAATTTACCTACTATTGTCCATGCTCTTAGAATATTACAGATCAGCTACATCCTATTGAAGGCTCGTAGTTTTGTTTGAGAAATATTAGTTGTTCTTAGTAAATTATAATAAGCACTATAAATTATTACATAGAATAACAGTGCTTCACCAATCAATATTATATACCATAGTTTCTGCTTTAAAAATATTTAAAGAATGTTCTGTAGGAACGCTAACAGAAACGATGTTATGTTGGAATGCCTATGGCGTAAACTACTGCAAACAGGATGGTATAGGTCACTATACCAACTATAGGATGGGTATAGGGTCCACTACCACCTGTTAAGTGGGTAAGGGGTCCAATACCACCCGCAGGATGGGTATGGGGGTTACATCCAGCCACAGGATGGGTATGGGGATCACATCCACCCACACGAAGGGTATGGGGTCCAAAACCATCCACTGGATGTGTTATGGCGTCCACTATCACCCACAGGATGAGTATGGTGTCCACTACCACCCACAGGATGGGTATGGCGTCCACTATCACCCTCAGGATGAGTATGGTGTCCACTACACCCACAGGATGGTATGGCGTCCACTATCACCCTCAGGATGAGTATGGTGTCCACTACCACCCACAGGATGGGTATGGGGCTCCAACCACCCACAGAATAAGTATGGGGTCCCTAACACCCACTAGATGTTGTATGGCGTCCATTGCCGCCCACAGGATGAGTATAGGGTCCACTACCGCCCACAGGGTTGGTATGGGGTCCACTGCCACCCACAGGGTCGGTATGGGGTCCACTACCGCCTATAGGGTCGGTAGGGGTCCACTACCGCCCACAGGGTTGGTTATGGGGTCCACTGCCACCCACAGGGTTGGTATATGGGGTCCACTGCCACCCACAGGGTCGGTATGGGTCCACTACCGCCCACAGGTTGGTAGGGGGGTTCCACTGCCGCCCACAGGGTCGGTAGGGGGTCCACTACCGCCCATAGGGTCGCTATGAAGTCAACTACCGCCCATAGTGTTTGTATGTGTCCACTACCGCCCATAGTGTTTGTATAGTGTCCACTACCGCCCATAGTGTTATTATGGGGTCCACTACCCCTCATAGGGTCGGTATGGAGGTCCACTACCGCCCACAGGGTCGGTATGGAGGTCCACTACCGCCCACAGGGTCGGTATGGAGGTCCACTACCGCCCACAGGGTCGGTATGGAGGTCCACACCGCCCACAGGGTCGGTATGGGGTCCACAGGGTCGGTATGGGGTCCACAGGATCGGTAAAGGGTCCACTACCGCCCACAGGGTCGGTAGGGGGTCTACTAACGCCCACAGGTTCGGTAGGGCGTCCACATGGTCGGTAGGGGTCCACTACTGCCCACAGGGTTGGTAGGGGGGTCCACTGCCGCCCACAGGGTCGTATGGGGTCCACTGCTGCCCCACAGGGTCGGTAGGGGGTCCACTACCGCCCACAGGGTCGCTATGAATTCAACTACCGCCCATAGTGTTTGCATAGTGTCCACTACCGCCCATAGTGTTATTATAGGGTCCACTACCACTCATAGGGTCAGTATGGGGGGTCCACTACCGCCCACAGGGTCGCTAAGGCGTCCACCATGATCGGTAGGGGTCCACTACCGCCCACTGGGTCGGTAAGGGGTCCACTGCCGCCCGCAGGGTCGATAGGGGGGTCCCTGTCGCCCACAGGGTCGGTAGGGGGTCCACTACCGCCCACAGGGTCGGTAGGGGGTCCATATCCGCCCACAGGGTCGCTATGAAGTCAACTACCGCCCATAGTGTTTGTATAGTGTCCACTACCGCCCATAGTGTTTGTATTGTGTACACTACCGCCCATAGTGTTTGTATTGTGTACACTACCGCCCATAGTGTTTGTATAGTGTCCACTACCGCGCATAGTGTTATTATGGGGTCCACTACCCCTCATAGGGTCGGTATGGGAGTCCATTACTACCACAGGGTGTCTGTTTTTTTTTTCTGTATAGCAGAGGTGGCAATACTGCTTTTCCAATCGCTCATTTGTTGTGTCAATGTAAATATTTGTTGCTCGTCCTTGCAACAATTTAATATATATAATAATATATATATATGATCTATATATATATATATATATTATATTATATATCTATTATATATACATATATATATATTACATCTATATATTATATATTATATATTATATATATATATATAGTATATATATATAATATATATATATATATATTATATATAGCTCTAATATATATGTTTATTAAATATGAAACCGAAAAGGTAAGATTTAATAATTCTAACAAAACACAATTTTCTCAATTTCCTTATGTTTGTTTTTTGTTTTTTTTACTGATGACTAAATGAAAAATCATTCTCCAAAATTCAGCCTTTATTTCTTAGTCTGACCGAACACTTGAGCGCGTTTCGTAAACTTATTACATTTTCAAAGACTTAGTTTTTACACACAACTATGCTTTATTGGAACAACATGGCTCTTATACCTGCATACGGGTGAGGTGAAGGTAATACATTATTGGGGTGAAACACAGAACATAAAAACGGGTATGAGCGTTTTTAAATAGAAGTCGGGTCCAATACAAAGGCAGAAGCCCTTTGGCCCATAGTTCTTGAGTTTCTTATTTGAGCGAGCGGAGTCTTGAAGTGGGTAGATATAGTTGTGCGTTAATTGGCTGTTGATTGCTGGTGTGGACTTCTTGATGTTAGTGCCTCGCAGATGTCCATGCCGCCTGCTATCGCTGTACCTATCGATGATTCTGTGTTGCTTGTTAAGATTTCTCTTGTGATGGTTTGGTTTTGGGAAGAGAGTATATGTTCCTTAAGGAGCCCTGTTTGCCTATTCATCGTTAAACGCCTGAAAATAGATGGTTTGTCGTCCTATATATGGAGTTTTTTGAGGCTTACATTCCCCAAGTGAGCATTTAAAGGCGTAGACGACGTTTGTCTCGTTTGGAGTGGGGCGTGCCTGCTCCGTGTGTGGAGTGTTTTTCATTAGTAGGATGGCTGTTTTTTTTGGTTTTAGAGTAAATCGTTAGTTGTATCTTATGATTTTTGTCTGTAGGGATAACAGGTCTATTAACAATATCTTTCAGGACCCTTTCCTCCGTTTTATGAGCGGTGGAGAAGAAGTTCCTGTAAATAAGTCTAATAGGTGTATGAGTGTTGTATTAGTTGTCTCTCAGAGGTTGCATGGCGTTTTTACTTTTCCTTCTATGATATCTTCAATGAAACCATTGTAGAAGCCGTTGTTGACTAGACCTGCCTTACCCTACAGAGTTCACCGTCCCTTGCTTCCATTTTTAGCTGTGGCTGAGAGCACGTCGACATAAGCGTTTTTTATAAACTCCTCTTGTCCTGTCTGGGCAGTCACTGTGTTTGGCAAATTTAGGGCACATCTATGTTTGTTTCCTTTGTTTAGACTGCAGTGTGGAAACTTGCGCTCCTTTCCATGACTGTACATCTAGAAAGGGCAGCTTCCATCCTTCTCCATCTCGGAGGTGAAACGCAACACAGAAATTTTAAACGCCTCTTTCAGCTCCTGCATATGTCTGACACAGGTACCTGTGTAAAAATGTCGTCACATACCTGCAGTATATGGACAGTTTCAAGTTCAAGGGGGGGCGACTAAGCCTTTTTTTTTTCCTCGATAGTTACCCATTAGAAGTTTACAAACAGGATGCCTAGGGGAGAACCCATAGCGACCCATCTACTGCTTATACATGTGCCCAATCTGGCTCAAGAAGGGTGCCTCTTTATACAAGCTTGAGTAGGTTTCCTCAGGATATTTTCTGGCAGTCCAAGGGGACGTAAGGCCGGGTCCTCGATACACTCGGTTCCAATATCATCCTCGATTGTTTCATCCACAGGTACGTTGGTGAACAGTGATTTCTACGTCCAACGAGGCTCTTATCCCTGTGCCCCGTGTTCCCCGCAATAAGTCAACAAAGTCCTTCGGGGATTTCAGGCTGAAATTGCTCCCGGATCTATAAGGAGTCAGTAAGCCGTTTGGTCGTTTAGTCCAGTCTGTACCTTGGTGTGGGTATCTGGCTGAAATCTGGCCGAAGTTGGTTTCCAGGCTTTTGCGTCCTGACGTTTCCCATACGCATATCCAGGTTATATTCTCCAATAATCTTTGGCCAGTGGAGTCCGGATTTCTTGCATTCACAGTTTCATCAACTTGTTGACCCTTTGTTTTCAATTCGGCCGTATTGTCCCTTCGTTAACCTATGGAATTTAGTTTGGTCATAGAGTATGTGGTCCATTTTCGCCAGATATTCATCTTTCTTAAGGATGACGTTATATTGGCGACTTGTCGCCTCTCCTGACAACTATCTCTTTGTTCTCATCTCACGAGGCTCTTGGCTGCCGATTTGAGCTCGGGGATTCATATTTGTACTTCTGTAGTTGCCTCGATTCTAGTAAAATTAAAAAGAAACATAAGGAACATTGAGAAAATTCGTGTTAGAATTATTAATCTTACTTTTTCGGTCATATTTAAATAAACATATATATATATTAATATATATATATATATCTATATATCTATATATATATATATATCTTATATATATTATATCTATATATATATATATATATATCAGTATAATAGGGTTTGGGATTCCATCCATCAGCTCGGATTCCATTCCATCAGCTCGGGTTTGGGATTCCTCTAGGTGGTGAAGCTCAGCACCTTCAGTCGCGGCTTACATTGCTGATTTCTCGGACCAGAAGGCACTAGGAAAGTTTGACTTCAAAAATGCTTTCAATCAAGTCAGACGGAACGCTGTCCTCAGGGCTGTACACAATCATTTCCGTCCCCTTTACCCTTTCATCCGAGCGTGCTACAGTGGGGGACTCTAAGCTTATTTTTGCGGAGCATGAAATAAACTCCTGGGAAGGTGTCCCAACAAGGTGACCCCTTAGCACCCATCCTTTTCTGCCTAGCTATCAAGAGGTCACTGATAGTCTGACAACGAGCTAAACATCTGGTACCCGGATGATGGCACTCTCACTGGAACCGCCCGGAACCATTTTTGAGGATATAAGTAAAATCCAGGAGCAGGGAGCTCCTGGATTTTCCTCATTCTCAATGCATCCAATTGTGAAATAATTTCCCGCAACCAAGACATCACCGGGCAAATACAAAATGTTCTTCCAGACGTTCTCATTGTCGAGCCACCGTACTGTACTCTCCTGGGTGCCCCCATTGGCCCACGTGCAATCGAGGAGGTCCTGGCTGCACAAATCACTGATCTAAGAGAATGTGGACAGGACTGACAAGATTGATGCCCTTGATGCTCTCTTTCTCCTCACAAATGCCTAATCTCTCCCCTAAGTTGCGTACTTTCTGAGATGTCTCCAATCCTACGCAGTCCACTAAATAAATGGTATTACACCCGTCTGAAGTCAATGCTGGTGAAAGTCCTGAACCTGCCATTTGACGACTCTCAGTGGGAGCAGGCACCCTTCCTTTAAGACTTGGCGGCCTTGGTTTCCGCACAGCGTCCCAAATTGCTCTAACAAGCCTTCCTTTCCCGCTCTCCCGCATCGCACGACCTCGTCAGATATATTTTTTTTATTTTTTTTTTTTTTTTATTTTTTTTATTTTTTTTTTTTTTTTTTTTTTTTTTATTTGTTTTTTTTATTTTTTTTTTTTTTTTTTTTGTTTTTTTTTTTTGTTTTTTTTTTTTTTTATATATATCCATAGTTGTTACATTCTTGTAAAGGCACTAGTATGCATAGCGTTTCAGGTAGGTCCTTAGTATTAATTTTTCCCTGGAATACGATCCCCCCGCGAAGAATCGTTTTTTTTCATCCAGGTACACATCTTACTGTTGCGATAAACAGAGACTACAGTTAAAAGGATTTGCGCCCAGTAAATTTCTTCCCCGTCCATGATACGACCCCTTACATGCGCCTCGCGAACCCAGGCGAGTGTCTTAACCACTACAACACAAAAAAACCACGGAGACTATCTACCTGCAACCCTGAGGACTCAGCAGGAATAACATCCTGCTTTCACTGAATGTCAAAATCAGTGGGGTTTTCTCGCAGCCCCAGCAACCATTAAAGAGCCAACAAAACAATACAAACACTCCGGCTGGAACACCCCTCTAGTGAAAAAGTAGCTGATGCTATGCTCATCGCTGCAACATCAGACAAGGAGAAAGCCGCCTCAGAGCAGTGTCCGTGCCCCCCATGCAGGATACTTCCTCTGCAGTACCCATGGCAGCAATGGGCATGCGCCTAGATCCAGAAGCCCTTCGTGTAGCAGTGGCCTCTCCGCCTTGGGTGCCCCAATTCACACTGAATACAGTGTAATTGCAACAGGTGGAACAAGACCTATGAACTGCATGGGTTTCATTGCGGAAGCACAAAGGGGGCGGCATGCAAGACACAACCGAGGTCAATGACATCATCAAAAAAAGCCTCGTCCACTAAGTGGCCCATCGGAGAGAAAACCTCGCATCTTAGGGGTCAAAACACGGATTTCCCCGCACTTTGCCCAGATGCATCATCATATACTCATGGAAGGAGGAGAGACAGTTGGTAGTGGGACTACACATGTGTATCCACCCTGCTGACACCTATGTAAACCTTCGGAGCGTGATTCAAGCAGGTGGGGCAGCCAACCAGAGGGAAACAGCAAAATCTCGCAAATACAGGCGACTGGCAGTCCAATACCTCTTTGTTCCCATAGAGTCTGAGACGCATGGCCCCGGGGGCAAGGGTGCCTTGGGATTTCGCAAGGAATTGGATTCCAAGCTCATTGACGTTCACCATAGACCCAAGGGCTTGCAGTTTTTTGTTTCAAACCACCCTCAGTGTGCGATCCAGAGGGGGTAATGCTTGCTGCGTCCTCCGGTTCCTGTCAGGAAGCGGGAGGAGCTTCAAGAGATCCATACCTTTAGGCATTGTCTTGTATGTTTTGTTTTTTGTAACCTTTTAAATACACAATAAAGCATAAAAAAAAAAAAAACACTATATAATATATATATATATAATAGATTATATATATATTAATCTATCTCTCATATCTCCTGTCTCTCTATATCTCTATTCTCGCCTATAATATTTAATATATAATATGTATGTCTACAGGTATAGTTCCTTTGCCATAATGTCCAATGTGTGTTTTGTTCATAACCCATTTATACAAATAAATTCTTGAAAAATATATAACTACATAGTGAAAAAGCAAGTCAATGTAATTTTAGTTATTTATTTTATTTAATATACAAAAGGTACATGGGTCAGAATATACATAATCATAGTATTCAATCTTGTAAACCCACTAGTATGCGCAGCGTTTTCTTGCAGCCCCTTAATCTAACAGATAATTTTTAAAGTAGGTAAATTTAGCAGAATTAATAAAATGAAAACAGATACATTGCAAGAAAAAAAAATGAGATGAAAGAAAATAGAAAGTATATTAAATACATTGTTATTTAAAGCTCTGGTGATTATATTGAAAAACTTGATTGGTAATTTAAACAAGCTTAACAGACACCGTCCAGCAGATGATAAGTCACATATAAGAAACAGCAATGATCACAATTGCAAGAGTTCGGATTGGGTACATAAATATAGGGAGATTGGTAGCAATAGATACAGTGCAATTTTAAAGCAAGAAGGTAAAAAAACTATGCAGCTGAGATTATATTTGGCTTTTTTATTTGTTTTTGAATGACGCAAAAGTTGGGCAGCTTTTTAATTCGTTAGGGCGTGAGTTCCATAGACTTGGTCCCTTTTATTTGCATAGAGTGTTTACACAGAGAATTAAGTTTGACTCTTGTGATATCAAAGAATATTTATTTCTATTCTGGTGTGGTGATCATGGGTCCTATTACAACTGTCCGCATGGAAAGTTTTCAGAAGCAGGATTTGCATTTAAAGACAGGGTTTTGTAAATGTAATTGACACAAGAAAATTTGTGGAGTGATATTATGTTTAGCATGTTAAGGGAGTTTAGTTAAGTAAACAAGGGGGCTGATTGTTGTCTGAAGGCAGAGTTTGTTATTATTCTCTCCCCCTTGATAGCAGATTTTTGCTGGGTGAGTGGACTTGAGGTGTTTGCAGTGGTTTATCCCTATGCAAAAGATTCCATAATTAAGATAGGGATAGATCACTGCATAATATAGAGAGATGAAAGCATAGTTAGGTACATAATATCTGATTTTGGAGAGTATCTATACTGTTATTAGGGAGATTTCTTAGTTATTTTTTGTATGTGGGTACTGAAGTTGTCTCTCTTGTCTAGGAAGAGGCCAATGAATTTTCCATCATTTTTATTGCTAATGTTTCCATTATCTATCTGAAGCTGAATTGCATTTTTAGATTTGCTTCTAAATAAGATATAGTAGGTCTTCTTTATGTAATGGTAGTTTATTGATTGCAATCCATAAGTGGACTTTTTTTTTAGTTCATTAGTAACAATAACCATCATTTAGTTAAGGGCAAACGCGACTCTCGCTCCTTCTATTGGAGATTCTGTCAACTAAAGACACAAAGCTACTCAAACTCTCCTAGCATTATTTAAGTACTGAAGTAATATGGTATATTTGCTCACTATAATGGGTTGGGGGTTGCTGAATGCAGAACATGAAGAAAACATATATTTACTACCTCCAAACAAATATAATTCTTATATTATGAAATAAGTAAATATAGTAGGCAGCATCAAAGGAAGTCGCAGGGGGGTCCCAGCCGTCAAAATGTGGAGGCGACTTGACTCCAAGATATATTGTTGTTTGTAAAGCGTTTGTTGGCATATCTAGTTGTCGCACTTCTTCTGTGCACGACAAATGTAGCACAAAATTATCACCAAATTATCA
>WNGS01058960.1:0-13690 GCA_020271785.1 Procambarus virginalis
GGAAATCCCCTTCCGGGGTAGTGACGGGGGCATTTGAGCCTGTTCCTCCAGCCGTGTTGTAAGAGTCTGCCAGTGGGCTCCCTTCCTTCGTGTTTCACGGCTGCCCCGGTTTTCTGGTACGGCCGGGCTTTGGGGGGACGGCTCGCCCCGGGGCCTGTCGTGTGGGTTCCGGGGCTGGGGAGGGGCTGACTTGGGGGGCCTTGGCCCGTTGGTCCCGTGGGGGTTTTTATCCCCCTCTAGGCGGGGCTTGTGGTTACGCAGAGTAGGGTTTCCTCCCCACTCGCCGTACGTGCTGTTTGGGCGTCAGCCCCTCCCCGGGCTCGGTTCCTTGGCCTTTGAGTCGGTTGGTTCCGTCCTGTGGGTGGATGTTTCCCCCACCCCTTGTTGGGACGGGTTTTCGTCATGTTTCCCCGTTTTGGGGGTTCTACGTGACTACTGGTCTCGGGTGCGCCTGCGCCTTTGTGTGCCTTCGGGACTGGGTTTGGCTTCCGTGTTCTCGAGGGTACGGGAAGGTTTTTCGCTACTTCCCGCGTTATTGGAACGTCTGTCGGCTCCTCGTTCTTGTCGCCGTTTTGGGCTCTTTGTAGCGGTTGGGCTCCTTGTAGCCCTGTTGGGCTCATTTGGGCCGGTTTGGGCCCTTGTGGCCCTGTTGGGCTACTTGTGGCCTGTTGGGCTACTTGTGGCCCTGTTGGGCTACTTGTGGCCCTGTTGGGCTACTTGTGCCCTGTTGGGCTACTTGTAGCCCTGTTGGGCTACTTGTTGCCTTGTTGGCTTGCTTGTGGCCCGGCTGTGTGCCTTTTTTTGGGCTCTGTCTTCGCTTCTTTGGCCGGTTTTATGATTCCTGCTCTCTTTTGGCTCCTTTTCTAGTGCGGTAGTCCTGGTTGCCGCCTTCCCGCAGGGCCGGTTGCGCGTTTTCGGCCAGCGTGTCGTGCGCCGCGGAGTTTGTTTTGGTCTGGGCGGTGTGTGGTGCTGGTGTTAGACGCCTTTTTGCTCCAGTGCTTCGCCTCTCGCTCTTCTCCCTTGCCGCGGTATGTGCCCCTTCGCTCCGGGGTGTCCTGGGTTCCAGTTGTGGGGAGGCCGCCGAGGTTTTCCCTGTGTCATGGGTGGGGGCCGCCTTCTTCGCCTCTCACCTGCTCTCCTGCAGGTCTGGCTTTTTCGTCTTCACCTGGCGGTACTCCCAGGTTCTTCTGGGCTCGGTTGAGTCGTGTCACTTCGTGCCACCGTTCGCCAGGTGAGTTTTCTGCGGTCTGGCATCTTTTGGCAGGGCGCTGGATGCGGTGTTATATACCTGTCTTTATTTGGGTATCTTTTGTACGACTGAGACCGTTCGCACACCAGTGTCTGTCCCCCTTTTCACCCCTTCCTGTCCCACTCTTGTGCATGTCCAACCCATGCTAGGGTCATTAAGGGGTTCCACCTTTGTTAGTGTTATGAGGTGGGGGTTGTGGTGTTGGTTCTGTACTCGCCTGGTAGGGCTCCTGGCTGTGCTTGCAAGGTTTTTGCGCTCTGGTGTTTGGGTCCCGCCTATGTAGTAGTACTTGCGGGATAGTACCAGTGGAGTGCAGTGGTGCTATAGGCACCATCGGGGAACACTGTATATCCATCTGAGGTCTGCAGTTGTTACACGACCTACTTGCGAGCATACGCCTTCTTGCTGGTACGTTACCTTGGGGTTTTCCTTGAGGTGCTTCCGGGGCTTAGCGTCCCCGCGGCCCGGTCGTTGACCAGGCCTCCTGGACTGATCATCCTGGCTGTTGGACGTGGCTGCTCGCTGCCTGACGTACGAGTCTCAGCCTGGTTTGATCGGGTATCCTTTGGAGGTGCTTCTCCAGTTCTCTCTTGTACCACCCCGTCCTCGCAAGTTTAATAAGTCATTATTGACTTATTAGTTACGTGCATGGGTGACAAGCATCATAGTTTCCCTTTCAAAACTTCATGGAAAACACCGACCTTACTTAACCTACTTAGCATGTTAACATAAGCATCTTATGGTTTCGTAATTACAGTTGTTACTTAACCTATTATAGGTATAACAACGCTGAACACTGTGGGGGATTGCCAGTTATGCCCCTTATGGTCCGTCCGTGGACTTCCGGGGCACGCTTGCTTGCTTTCGAATTAGTTATGGCCATCCTGGTTGTGAGGAGTCTGTGGGCCTGCAGGCCGCTCCATGCGGCTGCCTGGTGGGCCTCCTCCTGGCCGGTCTAGCCTGGCCTCGGGCCAGGCTTGGGGTGTACACGAGCTCCTAGTTCCCCATCCAGCCGATTTTGAGCGGGGTTTCTCCGCCGTCGGTCGCCTGGTATGCGGGTTCCTGGGCCTGCTGGGTTCTGTCGTGTACTCACCTAGTTGTACTCACCTAGTTGTGCTTGCGGGGGTTGAGCTCTGGCTCTTTGGTCCCGCCTCTCAACCGTCAATCAACAGGTGTACAGTTTCCTGAGCCTATTGGGCTCTATCATATCTACACTTGAAACTGTGTTTGGAGTCAGCCTCCACCACATCGCTTCCTAATGCATTCCATTTGTCAACCACTCTGACACTAAAAAAGTTCTTTCTAATATCTCTGTGGCTCATTTGGGCACTCAGTTTCCACCTGTGTCCCCTAGTGCGTGTGCCCCTTGTGTTAAACAGCCTGTCTTTATCAACCCCCCTTTTTCGTGTCTCCGTGGGCCCTGTCTGGGGTCTGTCTGCTCCGTTCTGCCTTTGCGGGAGCACGTTGCTCTTTACCTGTGGCATGTTGCGGTGGTGCCTGTTGCTACTACTGCGCGTGTGCTTTAGTACCGTGTTTCGCGGTGGCGTGTCCTTATTCCTGGGGTTTGTTTCTGCTCTTTCGTCCTGCCTCACCCCAGTTGTTTTTCCTGGCATCTCTTTTTGTCTGTTTTGCCTGCACTTACTGCTATGTTGGGGGGGGCGTGGTCGGTTTCCACCACTTCCTTGCTTGTGCGTTCCCTTGTTTTCCTCCTCTGCCACAGGGGTGTTCTGCGTGTGTTCCTTGGCTTCTAGGGCTTTTTTCGGCCTGTGTCCTGTGGTGTGCTTCTTTGTATCGGTCTGTTGCAGTTGCTCGTACCTCTTGGTTTGGGTCCAGTTCTGGCGGCAACCCGTCCGCCTTCTTGGGTTTCCTTGCTTGCCCTGCCAATTGGTTTTTTCGGGGTCTGGCGATGTCCCGCGTCGGACCTGTCATTTCTGAACTCCTGGCGGGTTTGCTTGCTTGGAGTTTTTCTGTTCGGCAGACGTTCCATCTCCTTGTGCCACCTGAGTTCGGTGGTCGCGCCCGAGATCCTCTTGCGGCTCCGCCTTTTCCTGGGCTCGGAGGGGCCTTATTGGGGCTGCTTCCGTCTGCCTCATGGTCTCGCCTCCAGCTGGTGGTCGGTGTCCCACCTGCGTGTTTCTCTTGGCGGCAGTATGGGGTGTTTTGGCGGTCCTTCCTTTTCCTGTCCCTTCTTAGGTGGTTACTCTTGTTACCGTCGGCTTGGTTTTTGGTGGGGGTTGGGGGCCGTCGTCGTGCCGCATACTGTCGCCTCTCTCTTTTTGTGCGGCGCTGGCGGGGCCGCTTTGGCTTGCTTTCGGTCTTGGTGTTGCTTCTACACCGTTAGTAAGCTGTCTTGTGCGTCGTTTCACCTCCGGCCTGTTCGTGCGCCGCTTGCACCATCCTGGTCTCCGCGGTTGTGTGCCACGGCGTCTGTGTCCGGAGCGCATTTTGCGTTGATCCGGTTCTGTTCTTCCTGGTTCGCCTGTGCTGGTGTCCCGGGTTGTCAGCCGTGTTCTTGCGGCTCGGCTGCCTGTGTTCTTCCCTCCTGTCCGTGGCGTTCGTGGCTTTGCTGCTCTCGCTGCCGTTTGGATGACGTGTTCTCGCAGTCTTTCGGGCATGGATCTTTGGTGTTCGTTCGAGGGCCTTGCTGCTCGTTGTTGTGTTGTTCCCGGGACTGTCCGGGGCTGTGGCGCCTTGGGTTGGCATTGCTGCCGGTTGTCTCGCTTCCAGGGGAGGGGTGCGTGGTGTCCGCCTCCCGGTTCCGTCCCTTTTGATCTTCCTCTGTGGGTAGTTAGCTCCGGGGAGCCGACGGGGCTCCCCCCAGAAAACCAGCGTTGAATGTAATGAAACGCCATTTTCTGGGTGAGTCCCGGAGGCTCCCCGGCAACCCTCCCTCCCTCCGGTCGGCGGTTTTTCGCGTGTCTTGACATCCAGCCTCAGAACTGATGGGTGGATAGCCGGCGTGTGAGGTCTGGGGCTCCCCCTTCCCCCTCCCGGGGAGGGGGGAGCTGCGCAGACAGCGGCGCGGTGACGTGTGACGTCATACTAGTTTGCTTGTTTTCTGTTGGGGAGTTCTATCCACTAGTTCGACTTTTGGTAGCAATTTTAACCAGAATAGGGGTTTGTTTTGGGGCGCTTACCTTTCTGGGTGCCTGTCCCGGTCGATGGCAGACATAGAATGCTTCCAATCACACGGGGGCTTCTATAGGCCATTGCTCCCCTTGCCTCTCTGAGGGGGCCCGGTTCTGGCCGTGGTCCCCGGTAGGCCTAAGAACTCCATACACATGACTGATGCCAAAGTCTGACATTAGCATATCAGCCTGGGATAGCTCCGGGGAGCCTCCGGGACTCACCCAGAAAATGGCGTTTCATTACATTCAACGCTGGTTTTTTGTGGGGAGCCCCTACGGCTCCCTGGAGCTTATCGGGCTAATGTATGTTATGTTAGACCGGGACACTAGCTATGGAGTTCAGACCTACCAGGGACCAGCGCCAGAACCTGGCCCCTTCAGAGAGGTTTCAGGGAGCAATGGCCCTGGAAAACCCCATATGGTTGGGGGTTTTCCTTATCTGCCATCGACCGGGGTTAGGCACCCAGAAAGGTAGGCGTAACAAAACAAACCCCACATGGTAGAAAACTACAACAAACCGAACAGAGAGGTAGAAAAACTCCCTACAATCACAAGGAAAACAATCAAACAATCACTTTACTGCCGCGCCGGTTGTCCGCGCAGCCCTCCCCTCCCCGGGAGGGGGAGGGGGGGGCCCCGGACCTCACCGCGCCGGCTGCCGTCAGTTCGTAAGCTAGTGTCAACCGGGATACACGCTTCTCTGGCCTCAAATTCCTTGGCGGTGTTTGCCTCGTGTGGCGTTCTCTGCTGTTTTTGTGGTTTGCGGTGGCCAGGAGTATTTCATCAGTGCCGGGGCTGCATGAGTCTAGGGGTTCCCTTCCCTAGGCGCCCTGTGAGTACTGCCCTTGCGTGTCAGGGTTATCTTCTCTGGGGCGTTCGGGAACCGCTCCCGTAGGGGTTCTTGCTGCTCGGCATTTGCCTCGCCCTTGGGGCCAGCTGGGGCTTGGGGCCCTTGTTTGGCCTTGGGTAGGGAGTTGGTGTTGTGCTGGTTAGGGCGCCAAGGTGTTGCACTGCCTGCCACCTACGCGGCGGCCGGTTCCTGTTGCCTCTGGGGACGGTGTACTTTTGCGGGGTTTTTCTTTTGTTTTTATTTTCTTGCCTGGTGGGGGTCTGCATAGTGTGGCTATAGTTCCACTAGTAGTGTTTGGCAGCCCTCTGCTAGGCCCCCGTGCTTGTACACGTCCCGGGGGTTTTCAGTATTAATCTTTACCCTTGTTTTCGGGTTTCTTAACCGGTTAGCAACACCTTGCCCGGGCTTCCCGTAGTTGCTAACCTACGGGCCCTGGAAACCCCTGTCTGGGCTCGGGAGACCATTGCATGTGTCTTCCGGGTACCAACCCGTCTTGTACGGGATCGTTGGTTGCTGTGCCTTTGTCTCTAGGTGACAGTCGCCATTTACCTCCGTCATGCTGCCTGTTGGGTCCCTGACACCTTGACCCGGAGTCTTGCGAGAGAGTTTCTCTGCTTGTTCTCCAGTACTCCTGATGTTATTGCTATTCAGAGTACAGGCGGCATCCGTGTTGCAAGCTAGGTTAGGTTGCTGCAACATGCTAGGTTGGTTTCCCACTCGGATGCCCCGAGGCCGCCCCGTTTTGGTTAGGTGCTGTTCGCCCTCCTCCCTCCCTGTTCCCGGTTCCGGACTGTCTGCGGGTTTCGGGGTCGGGGCGGGGTTTAGTTGGGGCAGAGGCTCGGGCGGTTTTCGGGGGCTGCCCCATTCGGGTTGGGGGACGGAGGTTTTAGAGCCTGTTCCTCCAGCCAAGGCTTCTGGGGCTTACCAGCGGCCCGTTTCTTGCTGCCTTTCCCATGGACTCTTTCTTTTCTTTAAGGGCGGAGGGCTTGGAGGACGGCTCTGCCCCGGGGCCTCTGTTGCTGGTTCCCGGGGCTGTGGGGGATGCCTGCTAGCAGTTCTGGGGCGGTTTGCCCCTGCCGGGGTTTTTCTGCTTTTGGGCGGAGTTTTTAGCCCATCCAGTCTGCTTGCTTCCCACTTTTGCTGGCGTGTTTTGTCTCTTAGCGTCCAGCACAGCCCCTGCTGGCGGCCATTTTCGTCTGCCTGTTTCCCGGCGTGGCCACCAGGGCGGCGTTGCGGTTTGTTTACATACGCCTGGGTGTGCGAGCGAGCGTCTGGGGTGAGTTTTTCACCCTTTTTTCAGGGGGTTTTCTTCTCCTGTTGTCGTTTTTTTTTTTTGCTTTTCTGGTTTTTTCTGCCCGTTATTGTTCCTTTGGGTGTTTATTTCCACCGGGCTTCTGGGCCCATGGGTTTGGGCTCAGTGTTTCTGGCTGTTAGGCTTGCTCCCACACCTTGTCCCTCGGTTTTCGGTCTGTTCTGACTGTTTCCCAGAGGGTTCTGTAGGGGGCTGCGCTTGCCTTTTGTGGTGTTCTCCGCCGGCAATTGTGGTGGTTTGGCTTCCCCCTGGTTCGATTCTGGGTTCCTTTGGGTTCTTTGGTTTCGTTCCAGAGGTTTCTTCCTCTTGGGCCCCCTTTTTGTGGGTTCAGGGGGCTTTGTTTCCTCATGTGACCTGGTTCTGCCTTCTGGGGTTCCGGGGTCTTCCTGGCTTGCAGACTGCTCTTTTTGGGTCTAGGCACATGTTGTTGTGCTGGGCCTTTGGGGTTTTGCTGTCGAGGTGGGCCTTTTGATGCAGTTTAGTGCCTTCTTTGCCTAGCCGGTGTGGTGCTCTGCCCACTGGTCGGCAACTTGTACTTTACATTTACATTGTATGTACTCGCCTCGTTGTGCTTGCGGGGGTTGAGCTTTAGCTCTTTGGTCCCACCTCTCAACCGTCGTTCGACAGGTGTACAGGTTCCTGAGCCTGTTGGGCTCTATCATCCCTACACTATAAACTGTGTAGGGAGTCAGCCTCCGCCACATTGCTTCCTAATGCCTGGGTGTATGCTTGTGCATGTGTACGCTGTGTGTGTGTGTGTGCATGTGTATACATGTCATATCTTGTTTGTGTATATGTATATGCATAATGTGTATGTGTACTTTTATTTATATTTTTTTTTTCTCTGTTGGCGGGGTGCTGGGGGAGCAGCTTGCTCTATTGCCTCTCGCATGGTCCTGCTGTTGGGCGCTTTGCGTCGTCTTCCGGCCTCTGGTGGCATCGGTGACGGCTTCTCCCCCTTTTGGGGGGTTCAGAGCTGGCGGGGGGGGCTTCTTCCCCTGCGTTTCGTCGTGTCATCTTCGTGGGTACGTTGGACGTGGTCGGTCCGTCCCTTCCTTCTGGGGTCCGGCTTCTGTTGGGGGCCGGGTGCCTGGATGGTGGCCCTGGACCTCCAGGTCACCTCTTGGCGCGTTCCTCCCAGGTTTTTCTGGGTCTGGCACGGTTGGTGGTGGGGCTTCCGGCTGGCTGCTTTTGTTGCCTGCCCTATTTTGTGCTGAGCACTTTGAAATTTTTGCATCTTTCCCGGATCTTGGTTCCCTGTCTGTCTGAGATTCGGTGTATGGCCTACCTCGACGTCTGGCTGGTGTGGGCTCCCAGTCAGTCCGCATGTCTGCTCGCCAGGGGTGTGGTTCCTTCCAGATCGCCGGGTTTGGTGTCCTGGTGATCGGGAGGTTTTTCCATATGTTTCCATCCCGGGTTCGGGCCTGGTCCTTGTTTAGGGCTATTGGGCCACTCATTCTTTCCCTCCAGACGTGTTCCTGCAGCTGTGGTCCCGCCTTCGGCGGTGCATGAGACGGTCTCGGGTTGCTCAGCGGTTGCTTGAGCGGTTGTGCGGGAGTCTGAACTTCGCCGTGCTAGTCTACCCGCCGGGTCGGGTTTGGCTGCGGCGTCTGTTTTGGTTCCTTCGGGGATTTCCTTTCCGCCTCTCTCGCGATCGTTGGGTTCTCCCTCCGGGGTCTTTTGTCGGTTGCTGCGTCACCGGCTTCCTCTTCGGGGTTTTTCAGGGCTCGGTGCCTTGGCACCTTCCCGAGCCCTCGCTCGTTGTGTTCACGGACGCGTCGTCTCTTGGCTGGGGCTTTGTGACCAGTGCTCACCAGGCAGGCCAGGGACGGTGGGGTTCGTCCTTCCATCGGGCTCACAGCACGGTTCGGGAGTTCGCAGCTGTCTGGTTCGCGCTTCGGAGGATTCGGGTCGCTCGGGGATCGCCCTTTACCTCCGTTTGGACTGTACTCCAGTGGTTCCTTGCCTGAACCGCGGGGTTCTCTTCAGTCCTTAGCTCTTGGGATTGGTCCCTGCGAGTGGCTCGTCTGCTGGATTCCCGGGGTTTGGCTCTCCGTGTGGTTCACGTCCGGGGAGTGTCCAACGTTCTGGCGGACGGTCTGTCTCGCTCCCCTCTCCACGGGGTGGACGGTCGACGACGACTCGTTCGTTGGATCTGCCAGACTTACGGTCTCCCAGATGTGGACCTCTTCGCGTCGGTGTGGTCTCGGCGTCTCCCGATGTGACGCCTTCCCCGACTGCGCAGCGTTCGCGGTGGATGCCTTTCGGCGGGACTGGTCTAAAGGGGGTTCCCTGTACCTCTTCCCTCCGGTCCAGCTGTTGCTTCGGGTTCTGGTTCATTTGGAGACATTCCCAGGGAGAGTACTCCTTGTGGCCCATTGGTGGCCGGCCCGGCTTTGGTTTCCGGTGCTGTTGACTCGGTGCCCGAACCCGGGACGTTTACCGCGGCTCCGCCTCTTTCAGCAGGTCGGTCCGCTCTGGTACGGGGCTGGTTCGACCTTCTCCTCTGCTCTTCGCGTCTGGGGTTTTTGACGCGGGTGTATCACCAATTCTATGGTGATCAGGTGGCTTCGTTGATGGTGTCCCACCTGAGAGCTTCGTTTCGGCGACAGTATGGATTTCCTGGCGTTCTTTTCGCCATTTTCTGGCTCTTTGTAGGTTGTCTTTCTTTCGGATCAGGTTTTGTCCTTTCTTTCTTGGCTTGTTCAGGACGGTCGATTGATGCCTGATACTGTCGCCTCGTCTCGTGCGGCGCTGGCGGAGCTGCTCGAGCTAGCTTTCGGGGTCGACGTTACATCCGCCCCGTTTAGTAAGCTTTCCTGTGCTATGTTTCACCTCCGGCCTGCTCATGCGCCTCCTGAGCCGTCCTGGTCCTTGGACCGGGTGCTCTTCTATCTTTCCTCTCCTCGGTTTGTGGTGGCCCCTTCGGTTCCTGATTATTTTTCCCAGGCTTTGTTTTTGTTGGCGTTGGCCTCTGGGGGCCGGGTAGGGGTGCTTCATGCCCTCCTCCGGCGCAGGGGTTTCTGCTCTTTTGGTCCTGGGGGTAGGTTTGTCCGTTTGCAGCCTTCGCCTTCTTTTCTGGCGAAGAACGAGACGGCTGCTTTCCGGAGGGGTCCGTGGGTCATTGATGCTTGGTTGGTTCGGCCGGGGGTGCATCATGTGTTGTGTCCAGTTGCGGCACTTCGCCGTTGCTTGCGCGCTTCGGCCGGTATGGCTGGGGATGCGCTTTGGGTTGATCCAGTTTCCCTCGTTCCCTGTTCCAGGGTTCGGGTCTCCCAGGTTGTCTGCAGGGTTATTAAATCTAGCCAGCCTGCGGTCTATCCTCGTGCCCATGCCGTTAGGAAGTTTGCGGCTTTGGCTGCTGTGTTGGTAATATGTCTTGGGCACATATTCGGGCGCGTGGTTTTTGGATTCGAACAGGGTCCTGGCCGCCCGTTATTTGGTGAACGTCCGTGCTCCTCGGCGTTCTTGTGTTGCTTTGGGTCGCAGGTTGCAGCCAGTTGTCTCGACTTCGCGTTGAGGATTTTGTGGCCGCCGCCTCCCGGGTACGTCCCCTTTTTTCCTTCTCTTTGGGTAATTAGCTCCAGGGAGCCGTAGGGGCTCCCCACAGAAAACCAGCGTTGAATGTAATGAAACGCCATTTTCTGGGTGAGCCCCGGAGGCTCCCTGGAGCTTATCGGGCTAATGTATGTTATGTTAGACCGGGACACTAGCTATGGAGTTCAGACCTACCAGGGACCAGCGCCAGAACCTGGCCCCTTCAGAGAGGTTTCAGGGAGCAATGGCCCTGGAAAACCCCATATGGTTGGGGGTTTTCCTTATCTGCCATCGACCGGGGTTAGGCACCCAGAAAGGTAGGCGTAACAAAACAAACCCCACATGGTAGAAAACTACAACAAACCGAACAGAGAGGTAGAAAAACTCCCTACAATCACAAGGAAAACAATCAAACAATCACTTTACTGCCGCGCCGGTTGTCCGCGCAGCCCTCCCCTCCCCGGGAGGGGGAGGGGGGGGCCCCGGACCTCACCGCGCCGGCTGCCGTCAGTTCGGAAACTAGGCTTCAACCAACGCGAAAAATCCGCCGACCGGACGGGAGGGAGGGTAGCCAGGGAGCCTCCGGGGCTCACCCAGAAAATGGCGTTTCATTACATTCAACGCTGGTTTTTTGGGGTCTGAAGCCATATTGACAATAGCTAAGTATATTGAGTTTGGCAGAATTGATAAAGGTCTGAAGTTGTTAACATCAGTGGGATCACCACATTTGTGGACAGGGGTTACTCTCGCTTTTTTTTAGAATATCTGAAAAGGTTTGTAGTTCAGGTGACTTGTTGAAGAGCAATGCAATGGCAAAAGCTAAAAATCTGGAGGCTTTTTTGTAAATAAGAGTTGGTATCTCCTCAAGGGCACTAGACTTGGTTTTAAGGGAAAGGATTATGTCAGTAACATCAGTGGAATTAGTAGGCATTAGGTACAGAGACTGGATAGTTACCTGTAAGATAGTCCTGAATATTAATACTGGAAGATGGAATATCATTTGCAAGGGATGACCCATTGGAAGAGAAGAACCTATTGAATTCAAGAGCAGTGTCAGAGGCTGAAAGCAGACCATCATTATTTGACAGGAGTATTGGTTTGTTATTTAAAATCTTCTTTGATTCCAATATTTGAGAAATTGTGCTCCATGTTTTCTTAATATTGCCCTTTGTGTGGGTAAATTTATCTTCGTAGTATTTAATTTTGGCTCTCCTAATTATTTTAGATAGCAATGATGAGTAATTCTTTGAAAATTCTTTGGAGACTTTCTAACCTATACTTCTTCTCAAGGTCATGTTTTTTATTAATGGATATACAGGCATACCTCAGTTTAAGAGTTTAATTGGTTCCTGGAGACGCCTCGTATTCCGAAAACTCGTATTCTGAAGCGAATTTCCCCATAAGAAATAATGGGAAATGAATTAATCCGTTCCTGACTACCCCAAAAACCCCATATCAAACTAAATTTTTATACCTAATTCATCTAAATAAACCTACAAAACTATGTTCAAGTTATTACTTACCTTGCTGATGAATGCTGTAGGCGTATGGAAGATGGTGAGGAGGGGGGAGGAGGAGAGGAGTTACTGTTTGGAAGGGGAGTCCCCTTCCATTATCACATCAGGCAATGAGGACCTTTCAGGTGTGCACTCCCTGGGACGTTTTATCTGAGTGCCACTAGGTCCTGGCTGAGGCTCACTGCTCGATTTTCTCACCACATATCTGTCCATGGAAGCTTGCTTTTCCCTTCTTCGCAAGCTCTCTCTGTAGTAAGGCAACACATTGTCATTGAAAAGATTAAGGCAACGGCCTACTACAGCTTTCTCTGGGTGAGTCTTTTCAACAATTGTTTGAATCTCTTCCCACATCTGACACACCTTCTTCAATACTGCAGAAGGGACATCCGCTGCTGCCTCATCCTCCTCCACTGAAGAATCTTCAGCTGCGTTGTCTCGCTGTTCCTGTTGAAGGGCTTGGAGTTCTTCGGTGGTCAGTTCTTCGTTGTGTTCTTCCACCAACTCCTCCACATCATCACTATCCAATTCCAAGCCCATTTGCTGGCCTAGAGTAACAATTTCCTCAACAATAGGCGCATCATTTATAGGCTCAAACCCCTCAAAGTCTAATTCTCTCACACATTCAGGCCACAATTTTCTCCAGCCAGAGATCAGGGTTCTTTGAGTCACTTCTTGCCAGGCTTTGTCAACGAGTTTTAAAGCACTACAAATGTTAAAATGGTGTTTCCAGAACTCTTTGAGGGTGAGGTTTGTGGCTTCAGTCACTTCAAAACATTTTCGGAAAAGTGCCCTTTCATAAAGTTTCTTAAAATTCGCTATGATTTTCTGGTCCATAGGCTGAATTAGAGGAGTGGTGTTAGGAGGAAGGAATTTAACTGTGAGGAATTTATTGTATCGGGGCAACACATCATCTTGCAAGCCTCGAGGATGAGCAGGAGCATTGTCGAGGAGAAGCACGGCTTTGAGTGGCAAATGTTTCTCCTGCAGATATTTTTCTATGGTAGGGCACAGCACTTCATTCACCCACTCCGAAAAAATAAGCCTAGTCACCCATGCTTTTTTATTAGCCCTCCACATCACACACATTTGAGTTTTCTGCACTTTATACTGTTTGAAAACCCTTGGATTTTCAGAATGATACACTAGCAAGGGTTTAATTTTCAAATCGCCACTCGCATTTGAACACAGCACAAGCGTAAACCTATCTTTCATAGGCTTGTGTCCGGGCAAGGATTTTTCCTCCTTGGTAATGTATGTCCTCTTAGGCATTCTTTTCCAAAACAGTCCTGTTTCGTCACAATTAAACACTTGTTGCGGTAGGTATCCCTCAGCCTCTGCAAACTCTTTAAATTCCTCAATAAATCGTCCAGCGGCTGGTTTGTCTGAGCTGGCTGCCTCCCCATGCCTTGTAACACTATGGATACCACTTCTTTTTCTAAATTTTTCAAACCAGCCCCTGCTTGCCTTAAACTCTCTCGTCTCTGCATCACTCGTTGCAGGGGTTTTCTTTAGAAGGTCTTCGTGCAATACCCTGGCTTTCTCACAAATAATGGCCTCCGAAACACTATCTCCCCTTAACTCCTTGTCGTGTATCCAAATTAATAACAACTTTTCCACTTCTTCAAGTATTTGTGGTCTTTGTTTCGTTATTGTTCTTACTCCTTTTGCCACTTTAGCACTCATAATCTCATTTTTCTTCTTAAGTATAGTGCATATTGTTGATGTGGCTTTGTTGTACTGCCTACAAAGTTCAACAACACGTGTACCGTTCTCATGCTTCCGAATTATCTCTTGTTTCTCCTCTATTGTCATCCTCACATGGGCTTTCTGGCCTTTATCCTTACCACTGGCTTTCTTGGGACTCATGGTGAGATATATAATAACAAATTGTATAGTCAAATCACCAAAAATCCAACAAAACACTGAAAATCCACGACAAGAATTGATGCGAGGTAGTCACTGAGCGCGAGACAATGGTAAACTGAGGGGCGGAGGGGCGACGATCGCCGAACCACCACGCGCTAGGTCGGCCTGTACGCGTATCAACAAACTCGCGTCCCGAGGTAACCCTCGCGTTCCGAGACATATTTTCCGAGG
>WNGS01058964.1:0-10714 GCA_020271785.1 Procambarus virginalis
GAGCTACAGATGTTGTGGATGTACAGATGCTGAGGTGGTACAGATGTTTGGGAGGAACAGATGTTGTGGAGGTACAGATGATGAGGAGCTACAGATGTTGAGGAGGTACTGATGTTGAGGAGGTACAGATGTTGTGGATGTACAGATGGTGAGGATGTATAGATTTTGTGGGGGTACAGATGATATGGAGGTACAGAAGTTTAGAAGGTACAGATGTTGTGGAGATACAGATGATGTGTTGGTACAGATGTTTTGGAGGAACAGATGTTGTTTAGGTACAGATGCTGTGGAGGTACAGATGTTATGGAGGTACAGATGTTCAGATACAGATGATGTGGAGGTACAGATGTTTGGGAGGTACAAATGTTGTGGAGGTACGGATGATGTAAAAGTACAGATGCTTTTGAGGTACATGTGATAGACAGGGATAATGACAGTGTTCATCGCAGTTCAGAGGTCAACAATTCGATTTATAATTTACAACATTTTGAAGCATTATTCCGAAAAACATCAATCACAATGAAAGTGCATTATTAAGTAAAATATATGAGAGATGATCCGGCTCTCTAGCGAGGTAGCTCGGCAGGTCTGACCGAGCTTTGTATTCATTATTACCCTGAAAGGCTTGAAAAAGGTGACTTATTATCAAAGGTTTAGAATAATTGAAACTGACGATGGAAGGAGGGGGAAGCTGGAATTTAAAACATATACTCTGAACAGATGTTCTTTGCACTTCAGCTTAACAATATATATTTATATATTGAATGAGATACCTAATAAAACTCACATTGTTTGAGTTAGGAAAACAGTATTTGTCAAATATAGATACTGTTCCTAAAAGACTTCCCCATTTTGCACCCGCAAGATAACGGAAGATTTTAAAGGTTGATAGATGTTAATCTTTTTGTTCGAGAAGCTGTTCACTTGAGACAGTTAAGCAAGTCCCAGCTGTGTCTGGGTACAAGTGGCAGGATGAACAACCCAGCGGTTTTCTTCCTATTGGGGACTGCTGTACATGCTGCTTTGGCTGTGTGTCCACTCACAGGATGAGTGGCGCTGCCCAATAAACTCGCCCCTCGGGGCCAAAATTAAAAATGAAATTTCATATTCTCTGATTTTTTTTAGTTAGACACACTTTTAGAGGAAGCGGATGTTTAGCTTGGACGATAATAAAACATTTGTACAGGTGTTCGATTTGAGAAATTGGCAATATTTACTGTAAACTGATTGCCAGGAGAGCAGGTGGAAAACATTTTCACAAAATATGAATCTTGCGGATGTAACATGAGCGTTTATTTATTGAAGTGAAATATTGTGCAAAACTTCAATAGTTTTAAGAAGCGAATTACCTTCAGGTTAAGTGGTTTCAAAAGTAGTTCTCAGATGAATTGGAGTAAAGCAAACATCAACATTTCAAAGGTTTAGATGAATGCAACATGTCTGAAATTTATTTCCTGTGAAATTGGCACAATTGTAGATGAAGAAAGCAAGCTGCAGCTTTAGTTTACGTGTCTCGTAGTTACTGGCATAGATGGATGAAAGTTTACATGTTTGGTTGAAGTCGATTCTTTTAAATGATCTGATAAATGACATAAATCAGTAAGTGAAACATATATAACGTTGATACTTTATTAATACATGGAGAAGAGTAGGTCATTGTTCTGGGGAACAACAGTGCTAGACATGTGTGTGTGAATCATTGTACGTACACTCTTGTTTACACATTAATTAATTAATTTAAAGCTTGATCAATAACCAGGAGAGTAGCATTGTCAGGAATTCCTATGCCACCCAGTTAGTGCAGCAGACCTCGAGCCATTCCCATCACAAGAGAGTATCAACAACTCATCTCCAGACTAGATAATTGAGGCTGCAGGAGGACTCCCAAAGGACACAAACGTTTCACTGATTCCGATATCTGACAGTTGATAGATAACGCGAGCAGGCAGACACCAAGATCGGTCCGAATAATGATATTGTTGATTTAAATACAGGTACTCGGAACACAAGTAGCACGGACTACTTGGGAGCCCGTAGTAGACTTATTAAAGAGTGTTCGGGTCACATTATGTTCGCGCTGGGTGTATAGATGGAAGTGTTGATTCATTATGATGGAGATAACGCATGTGTCAGATATTTGAGCATGTTTTCATTCATCGAGTTTTAGCGTATTAATAGTATTAGGTTTCCATATATAAGGACATTTGTATTTAATTTTTTTTTTAAATTCCGAAGGCAAACTGAGCAAGCGAGATGATAAATTTGAAACTTACACGAGGAAAATGTTATTTGAATAAAGAGTTTAAAGACACTTTAGTTATATCACGCAGCTTTATGAATTTACGTTTTCATGTTTTAACTTCAAATGATTATTTGAATATTTTTCTGCTTGTAACTCGGCTTCACGATAAAATTAAATGTAAACTCAATTTACATGGTAATATTTCACCACAATTCTAACATGCGACGAATACAGTCAGCTCTTCAACCTCAGTTTAGTATTTCATGTTCACGAGTGTCACAGGCTTGTGTTACACGTCCACGGCTACCAGGTCGTGACGTGACCTCCACTACGCCAATCACGAACCTACGACGTGGCTGCAAAGTTAGAACAAGTTGTAACAACGATGTTGCAAGTTGTAACAACTATCTAGCAAGTTGTGACAACTATCGTGCAAGTTGTAACACCTTATAGCATGTTGTAACAACCATCTAGCAAGTTGTAATAACTATTTAGCAAGTTGTAACACCTTATAGCAAGTTGTAACAACTATCAAACAAGTTGTAACAACTATCTAACAAGTTGTAACACATTAAAGCAGGTTGTAACAACTATCTAGCAATTTGTACCAACTATTTAGCAAGTTATAACATGTTATAGCATTTTGTAACAACTAACACATCATAAATACTTTATAACAAGATGTAACAACTTTGTAACAAGTTGTTACAAGGTAACAATAGGGAACATTATGTTGTGTTTGCAGAGATCTCACCTGGAAGCAGATGATCATATTGGTCAAGATTTATCCCTTGGATTCTTAGATACTAATAACATAAGATTACAGTCCTCTATCATCATCAGATTACAGTCCCTATATCATCGGATTACGGTTCTATGTCATCATCAGATTACAGTCCTATATCATCATCAGATAAAAAAAAACTTGTACAGAAATATTTTAATGATTTCAGTTCTCATGTATGAATGTCATACGTAGAATGTTTTTTTTTTATTTTTTATATTGAATTCAGAAAATGGAAACTTTATACACCTAAAATATTATTCTTATTATTATAACTCAAAAGAAGTTATTGAGTTTTGAATAACTCAATAACTTATTATTATATGCAATAAGTAATATTAATATTACTTGTTCTGAGTAATTTAGCAGTTATGAAATGCAAAACTGTCAGTGGCATTTATACATTCAATATAGTTATGTTCTTACAAATCGAAATTCGGTTTGGATGCTCCAAGTAATTAGAACACACTTCGGTTCTAAAATTAGCAAAATTAAAATTAACAAATAAAACATTATTTACAAATCTATTATTATTTGATTAAATGCGACAAGACTTTTTCATCATTACTGGTATATATTGTCAATAGTTACAACTACTTTTGCGTCTTTAGAAACCTGTTCTGAAATAACAAAGGGTTCACAGTAAAA
The DNA here is from genome assembly GCA_020271785.1 of Procambarus virginalis. Classification (NCBI taxonomy): domain Eukaryota; kingdom Metazoa; phylum Arthropoda; class Malacostraca; order Decapoda; family Cambaridae; genus Procambarus; species Procambarus virginalis. Next base: position 3,675 of record WNGS01058964.1, read on the forward strand.
TGAGATAGTTAAATCAACAATATTAGAGATTGTACAAACTACTTCAGTAGTGAAATGTGCAAGGCAGGAGTTGGGGAGGAAGAGACCTGTGGTAATCTACAATCATCCAGAGTTAGAAGGAAACACATGGCAAATGAATAGCGTGACCAAAACTAATTAACCGAAGTTCAACTTCAAATTCAGACCAGAGATGCAGGAATTGAAATGGAACGTTATTGTACAGTAGACAGGTTTCAGAGAGCAAGAAATCGACCAGAGAAAGATATATTCAGAACAACCCAGTTAAATATATTCTGGCAGAAAAAGACATATTTAGGAGAAGTATCATGAAACATTTCTTACTCAGCATACGGCTAAGGAGAATAGGGAGGCTGCAAAGATTATCAGAGATGAAAAACCTCATGAGGAACCCATAACACGGAGCAGTCAGGAGTGACTACATTATCATACACCACTTCCTCTACACAGTGGACATGAACCAACAGGAACAACTACCCATAAGTAAAAACAATCAACCAGTTGTCATCAGTATCACTTGTGCATAAATGAGGAAGGAATTACAAATAAATGTGTAGAGTTACAGGAAACAAGAGTAAAACTGCAATACAAATAAGACTGAAAAGTGTTATAGGAAATGCAATCTTCTAATGTGGATGTCAACTGATATGGAAATCTAGGGCGAACAGGGGTGGAGATTGTGAAGCCCTCTTTCTATAGTTAAACTGAAACGTCGAGGAAGTATAATTATGAGAAGAAACTGACCAACACAAGTAAATATTAGGAACTGCAACAGTGGGGGAACATGATGGTCATTTGAAGAATAAGATGAATGCAATGAGATTTCCCTAACGGAAATGGAGAAAGCACCCAGAGACAAAGGGGAGTGTGAGCAAAATTTACAATACTAAAGGATTATAATAAAGTATAAATAATGTGGATAACTAAAATAAAACCTGATGTGGATGATACATGGTATGGAAAGTTAGTAGATATGGAAGACAAACTCTTCTTAAAACAGCACATTGCAGACCCAACAGGAGTAAAATGAAAGGACCCACCAGTTCCACTAAGCCTGGTGATTACTCAAAATACGGCTGTTGTAAAGATGGAATCTGCCTATAGGAGATGCCAACCATTGCATCATCATGCTTCATTTCATAATAATGAAGCTGAAGAAGTTGCATAGACAAAGAAATTTTTTAAGAGGAGAAATGGCAGATGAGGGGACTAAAGTGTAAAATCCAATGCGTGAAAGAGAGAACTGGAAGGAAAAACAGCAGATGAGATGATCTAATTCACCGCTCATAAATGTACAGATGAATCGTGACAGTGCATTCCAATCATTAAGAAGGTGGACAAGAAAGCAACGCGATGATTAAAAGCAAAATTATGATGAATGTTAAAACACAAGTAGTTCAGAAAGTTGCAGCAGCATCTTGAGAAATTCAGAAAGGGCAACCTTATGGTGTTAGAGTTCAGTCAGTTCCAGAGAAAGAAAACAAAGATAAGATTGGCAGTAAGATATTGCACTATAATGGGAAGGCAACCACAGGAATTAGAAAGAGACAAAGATTTGAGATATAATTCAAATATTTGAGAGAGGATATAATTCAATATTTGAGAGTGGATATAATTCAAATATTTGAGAGTGGATATAATTCAAATATTTGAGAGAGGATATAATTCAAATATTTGAGAGTGGATATAATTCAAATATTTGAGAGAGGATATAATTCAAATATTTGAGAGTGGATATAATTCAAATATTTGAGAGTGGATGTAATTCAAATATTTGAGAGAGGATATAATTCAAATATTTGAGAGAGGATATAATTCAAATATTTGAGAGAGGATATAATTCAAATATTTGAGAGAGGATATAATTCAATTATTTGAGAGAGGATATAATTCAAATATTTGAGAGAGGATATAATTCAAATATTTGAGAGAGGATATAATTCATATTTTGAGAGTGGATATAATTCAAATATTTGAGAGTGGATGTAATTCAAATATTTGAGAGAGGATATAATTCAAATTTGAGAGAGGATATAATTCAAATATTTGAGAGTGGATATAATTCAAATACTTGAGAGTGGATGTAATTCAAATATTTGAGAGTGGATGTAATTCAAATATTTGAGACTGGATATAAATGCTTATAGGCACTCACAAACATCGGCAGCATTTGGGGCGATGTCACACATTCAAACATCATTTAGAAACCTACATCAACAATAATTAAAAAAAGTCTACACCAAGTTAGTAAACCAAACAGTGCAGCAAAAAGAAAGCATAAAACAACAATTAAAAAATATAGAAGTTTGCAACGAGATTAGTGTCAGAGATAAAAGGATTAGGCTATAAAGAAAGGTTGATGGAAATGGTGATCTTAACATGATCACAACATAAAAGGTACAGAATGGAATAAGTATGGTATATATTGACAGTATCTTTGAACTGAAAGAGAGTTCCAGTCTCCATGGTGTAGTGGTAAGACGCTCGCCTGGCGTTCCGCGAGCGCTATGTCATGGTTCGTATCCTGGCCGGGGAGGATTTACTGGGCGCAAATCCTTAACTGTAGCCTCTGTTTAACGCAACAGTAAAATGTGTACTGCATCGTGGGCTCCTGCATCGTGGTCTCCTGCATCTTGGTCTCCTACATCGTGGTCTTCTGCATCGTGGTCTTCTGCATCGTGGTCTCCTGCATCGTGGTCTTCTGCATCGTGGTCTCCTACATCGTGGTCTCCTGCATCTTGGTCTCCTACATCGTGGTCTTCTGCATCGTTGTCTCCTGCATCGTGGTCTCCATCTTGGTCTCCTGCATCATGGTCTCTTGCATCAAGGTCTCCTACAAGAAACAGAGATGTAGGAGACCAAGATGCAGGAGACCATGATGAAGGAGACCATGATGAAGGAGACCATGATGCAGGAGACCATGATGCAGGAGACCATGATGCAGGAGACCAAGATGCAGGAGACCACGATGCAGGAGACCACGATGCAGGAGACCAAGATGCAGGAGCCCATGATGCAGGAGACCACGATGCAGGAGACCACGATGCAGGAGACCACGATGCAGGAGACCAGATGCAGGAGACCAAGATGCAGGAGACCAAGATGCAGGAGACCAAGATGCAGGAGACCACGATGCAGGAGACCAAGATGCAGGAGACCAAGATGCAGGAGACCAAGATGCAGGAGACCAAGATGCAGGAGACCACGATGCAGGAGACCAAGATGCAGGAGACCAAGATGCAGGAGACCAAGATGCAGGAGACCACGATGCAGGAGACCAAGATGCAGGAGACCACGATGCAGGAGACCACGATGCAGGAGACCACGATGCAGGAGACCATGATGCAGGAGACCATGATGCAGGAGACCATGATACAGGAGACCACGATGCAGGAGACCACGATGCAGGAGACCAAGATGCAGGAGACCACGATGCAGGAGACCAAGATGCAGGAGACCAAGATGCAGGAGACCAAGATGCAGGAGACCAAGATGCAGGAGACCAAGATGCAGGAGACCACGATGCAGGAGACCAAGATGCAGGAGACCAAAATGCAGGAGACCACGATGCAGGAGACCAAGATGCAGGAGACCACGATGCAGGAGACCAAGATGCAGGAGGCCAAGATGCAGGAGACCACGATGCAGGAGACCAAGATGCAGGAGACCACGATGCAGGAGACCAAGATGCAGGAGACCAAGATGCAGGAGACCACGATGCAGGAGACCATGATGCAGGAGACCATGATGTAAGAGACCATGATGCAGGAGACCACGATGCAGGAGACCAAGATGCAGGAGACCAAGATGCAGGAGACCAAGATGCAGGAGACCACGATGCAGGAGACCAAGATGCAGGAGACCAAGATGCAGGAGACCACGATGCAGGAGACCATGATGCAGGAGACCACGATGCAGGAGACCACGATGCAGGAGACCACGATGCAGGAGACCATGATGCAGGAGACCATGATGTAAGAGACCATGATGCAGGAGACCATGATGTAGGAGACCATGATGCAGGAGACCACGATGCAGGAGACCACGATGTAGGAGACCACCATGCAGGAGACCATGATGCAGGAGACCATGATGCTAGAGTCCATAATGAAGAACACGATGCAGGAGACCAAGATGGAGCGGACCGCAACTTGGTCTCCTGCACGACGGGCTCCATGCTGGGGCCGCATACTCCAGGACTGGTCTTACATGTGTGGTACAAGATTCTGAATGATTCCTTACACAGGTTCCTGAAGGCTGTTCTGATGTTAGCCAGCCTCGCGTATGCCGCAGACGTAATTCTTTTTATGTGGGCTTCAGGCGACAGGTTTGGAGTGATATCAACTCCTAGGTCTTTCTCTCTGTCCGTTTCATGAAGTACTTTATCTCCCATTCGGTATCCTGTGTCTGGCCTCATATTTCCACCGCCTAATTTCATTACCTTGCATTTACTCTGGTTGAACTTTAATAACCATTTGTTGGGCCATTCATTCAGTCTGCCTAGGTCATCTTGTAGCCTCATACTATCTTCCTCTGACTTAATCCTCATCATAATTTTGCATCAACAGCAAACGTTGAGAGGAACGAGTATATACCCTCTGGGAGATCATTCACATATATCAGAAACAGTATAGGTCCAAGGACTGAACCCTGTAGGACTCCACTGGTGACACTTCGCCAATCTGAGATCTCGCCCCTCACAGTGACTGGCTGTCTTCTGTTGCTTAGATACTCCCTTATCCAATGGAGTTCCTTCCCTTTCACTCCTGCCTGCATCTTCAGGCTTATGCACTAGTCCGTGTGGATCACTGTGTCAAAGACTTTCTTGCAATCCAAAAATACGCAGTGTGCCCACCTCTCTCTTTCTTGCCTGATTTTTTTGCCTGGTCGTAGAATTCATTTAATTCAGTGAGAAATGACTTGCCATCCGTGAACCCATGCTGATGTTGTGTGACAAAAGTTCTTTCGCTCCATATGTTACACTAGCCTTTTTAGCACAATCTTTTCCATCAGCTTGCATGATGTGCAAGTTAGGGACACTGCCCTGTAGTTTAGTCCTTCCTGCCTATCCCTCTTTTTATATACCGGGACTACATTAGCAGTCTTAAAAATTTTTGGCAGCTTCCCTGTTACCAGTGATTTGTTATACACTATGGAGAGTAGCAGGCACAGCGCTTCTGCTCCTTTTAGTATCCATGGTGAAATTCCATCCGGGACTATATCCTTTGTCACATCCAACTCTAGCAAAAGCTTCCACACCTCTCCACTGGTAATCCCAAACTCTTCTAGCGGTGCTTGGGTTATCTATTCCCTATCTTATCTCTGAAACTTCTCCTTGCTCTAATGTGAAGACCTGGAATTTCTTATGGAGATCCTCACACTCTTGTCGTTTGTAGTGAATCTGTCTGCCCCCATCATCAGTTTCATTACCCGATCCTTCAATGTTGTTTTCCTCCTGATGTGGCTGTGCAGTAATTAGGTTGAGCCTTTGCCTTGCTTACTATGTCATTTTCATATTGCCCTTCTGCCTCTCTTCGCATTCTGCAGATTCATTCCTGGCGCTCTGGAATCTTTCTCTGCTCTCTAGTGTCCAGTTCTTTTTTTAGTTTCTCCACGCCCTTGTACTTTGTTGCTTTGCTAGCTTACGTCTCTGATTAAATCATGGGTTCCCCATCTGCAATTAATTTTTTTTCTTTTGGACTGGGACGAACTTGTCTGTTGCCTCCTTACATTTCTGTGTGATGAAGTCCATCATGTCTTGGGCTGTCTTTCCTCCGAGCTCTGCTTCTCAAGTTATATCTGTGTGTGTGTGTGTACTCACCTAGTTGTACTCACCTAGTTATGTTTGCGGGGGTTAAACTCTGGCTCTTAGGTCCCGCCTCTCAACTGTCAATCAACAGGTGTACAGATTACTGAGCCTATTGGGCTCTATCATATCTACACTTGAAACTGTTTATGGAGTCAGCCTCCACCACATCACTTCCTAATGCATTCCATTTGTCAACCACTCTGACACTAAAAAAGTTCTTTCTAATATCTCTGTGGCTCATTTGGGCACTCAGTTTTTCACCTGTGCCCCCTTGTGCGTGTGCCCCTTGTGTTAAATAGCCTGCCTTTATCTACCCTATCAATTTCCTTCAGAATGTTGAATGTGGTAATCATGTCCCCCCTAACTCTTCTGTCTTCCAGCGAAGTGTGTGTGTGTGTGTGTGTGTGTGTGTGTGTGTGTGTGTGTGTGTGTGTGTGTGTGTGTGTGTGTGTGTACTTACCTAATTGTACTTACCTAATTGTGCTTGCGGGGGGGTGAGCTCTGGCTCTTTGGTCCCGCCTCTCAATCATCAATCAACAGGTGTACAGGTTCCTGAGCCAATTGGGCTCTATCATATCTACACTTGAAGCTGTGTATGTAGTCAGCCTCCACCACATCACTTCCTAATGCATTCCATTTGTCTACTACTCTGACACTGAAAAAATTCTTTTTAACGTCTCTATGGCTCATTTGGGCACTCAGTTTCCACCTGTGTCCCCTAGTGCGTGTGCCCCTTGTGTTAAAAAGTCTGTCTTTATCTACCCTATCAATTCCTCTGAGAATCTTGTATGTGGTGATCATGTGCCCCCTAACTCTTCGGTCTTCCAGCGAAGTGTGTGTGTATTCACCTAGTTGTATTCACCTAGTTATGTTTGCGGGGGTTGAGCTTTGCTCTTTCGGCCCGCCTCTCAACTGTCAATCAACTGTTTGCTAACTACTTTTTTTCCACACCACACATACACACACACACACACACACACACACACACACCAGGAAGCACTCCGTGACAGCTGACTAACTCCCAGGTACCTATTTACTACTAGGTAACAGGGGCATTCAGGGTGAAAGAAACTTTGCCCATTTGTTTCTGGCCCTCGTGCGGGAATCGAACCCGCGCACAGAATTACATGTCCTGCGCGCTATCCACCAGGCTACGAGCCCCCGTAGTGGTGTGTGTGTGTGTGTGTGTGTGTGTGTGGTGTGTGTTGTGTGT
>WNGS01058968.1:0-12585 GCA_020271785.1 Procambarus virginalis
CCAATAGTTTAGCTCGCTCTGTGCCAACAATCGTTTTGTTTCCATGCTTTTCACATGATTAGAAGTCGGGATCAATTTCTAACAGCGACAGTCTGCCCTTTCAGTTATAGTAGGAACTGCTATGTTTATTTTTTTATTTATATATTCAAGAGTTTACAATCTTGTACCGCCACTAGCACGCATAGCGTTGTTTGTCATAATCTAGTCAGGGTCTGTCATTTATTATATCACAACTATTTATGGTCCACCATCGTCATTGTGCATGTTATGAAGTCTGAACTTCTCGCAGAAATTAGGAGCAAAGTTGGCGTCTGATTTGAAACATTAACCTGTCGAGAATAATCTTCTCAAGAACTTTACACTTAAAGGATGACAGAGATGGACTTGAAGGCACAAAGAAATCACATTAATGTGATATATCGATGAGAAAATAGGAGCTTGTGAGCAGGACTCGAACCTCTGCTCTGGGTACTCCCAAGCATTCCAGATTGAAATTCTTTTGACCATTTCGTGATGTAGTTGTCTAAGCCGTTTGCTTGGACGTCCCCAGAGAATAGATAGGACTTTCTCACGGCTACTTTTCGATCTATCAAAAAAAATGGATAGATGCAAGATAAAATTGAACTGTAAGAATAAGTGGTGAACGAATTTAAAAGGGAAAATCTAAATGTTTCGTACATAAGGTAGTGTAGCTGTTTTTTTTTTCAATTGTAATTTTCATCGCAAAATGCTTGGGAATGACGTAGTGGGAAATTAGAGACGAATTCCAAATGGTTTCAAATTGATTCATATTTAAAATTGAATTCTTTATCATACAAGTGCAAAACCCAGTCATGGCTGTCAACCCTTACATTTATCAGCTGATAAATTCCCCCCCCCCCATATAGATAAAAATATGGATAGAAGCCGTGGCCCCCCCCCCCCACGGCTTCTATGGATAAAATCCATAGAAGCCGTGATGAGGATTCGAACCTATGTGCTGGGCATTCCCAGGCGTGCACACACACACCAGACAACCAAGCCACGACATGGTAAGTGGAATGCAACCTGGGATCCTACTGAACCCTCAAGGGTTCATACTCGGATCTGAGGCTTTTACTGAAGTCTAAATAGTTAACTAGAACCCAAGGTTGCAATCCATTAACCTTATCATGGCCAGGTTGTCTGGTGTGTGTGCCTGGGAATGCCCAGCATACAGGTTCGAATCCTCATCACGACTTGTATGGATTTTATCATTGATACATAGTGTGATTGTTCTTTGTGTATCAGAGGTACATTAAATCCAACTGGATTGGTACTCAACCCTCTCGAAGGGAACCTTTTCTTAACACTTTGGCTTGCCTCACTAATATGGCTATTCTCTTCCCAAGTTTCAAAGATTTCTACAAGTTCTAATTAAGATATTGTTCTTTGTTATGCATAGTGATACATTTAATGTCTACAAAGTGTTAAAATGTGCATTGTTAAATAAGATATATCTGCGATACATACCGACTCATCTGAGACAACTCGCCCAGTGTAGGACACGCCAGGGATGGGTCAGGTAATCTTCGTCTCAGACTCAGCCTTCACCTGTTCAGGCACTGACAGGCAAATCGATGAGGACTATGATGCGCGGACAAGTCAGTGGCAGACAATTCAATACACAAATTACAAGTTCTTGATAATCAAATCCACATCCAGGAATCCTTATTTACACAAGATGCTGACTGTGACCACAGATGGGTGGCCACTGCGGTCAAGCACTTACAGCTGCCCGAGGTTCAGGAACCACCAGGAGGAGGAGGAGGATGGTAACGTTTGTACTTGTAGTACTGAGGCTTGAAGCTGCTAGAGATTGCTGGTGGCGTACACAGTCGGGGACATGTGTAAGAATATGGTACTTGGCTGCCCTCGCTATACTTGTGGATAATCCATTCATACCATCTGTTGGTCTTAATGTTCTCGTATTAAATGTTCTCAGACGATACATTCTGGGTTCGTAGCAATCTCCAGTGATATAAGGAAGGGGATTTCCACAGCTGTTGATATAACATGTTTACTGCATACGTGTTTGTCCGCCAGGAGTGCGTGATGGTGTAGAATCTTTAATAATTGGGAGGACCATCAGCTCAAGTCCTCGCCGTTTTGTGAGGAACAGCCCATCAATACCCAGACTGAGCATATCTTGTTTGGAAGGAACGTTGCAGATTTCTTCTGCAATTATTGGATAAATACAGTTGTTGACTATTTGCTGTCCACCTGGCTGGCATTTTGAGAGCCCCAGTACAGACAACCCACACTGCTACCGCAGTGGTCTGCTCGCCCGGCTCCCCTATGACCTGTAATTTATTTTTTTTTTTTTTTTTTTTTTGAGGGCAGTATCACTGACCAGGTTACTTGGTCTTTCCCTGAAGGGCGAGGCAATATCCTGTGGGCAGTTCCACAAGGGGGCATTTTAGAGGGTGTACTGTGCTTGACTGAAAGGTAGGCCAAACCGCTCAACTAGGTGTTCCTGCTTCAACCTGGAAAAATAAGGGACCGGGGAAATCCCCGATTTCCCCGGTCCCTTATTTTTAATAAGGGACCGGGGAAATCTTGGAATAATTTTACGACCTCCGCTGGAGGGAAATTAATTTCTCCAGACTTAGGAGCGTCTCTGGCATTAGATAGGCTAACGAATCGGTCCTCACTATGGGAAGACATCATGGGGAATTTGGGGAGTAAGTAGAAATGGAAGCTGTTTCCGGCCAACGGAGACCAACCACACACCAGCCAGTGTCACTCTGCACATCTTCCAAAATTAGATAACGCACTGACAATTTTCCTACAGCATATGGAGTAGTAATGGTAATGGAAAAGAGGCAACCAGAACTTAAACATTCCACCGTTCAACCTAGGAGGAATTATAATGACAAAACCAGACCAAAAGACCGCAAATTACTTAGAAACCGTAACATTCCTGCAAGGAAAACCAATATGCTTGCAAAAGCTGGACCCTTCAGAAAGATGCAAAAGTCGTACTGTTGGGATACCCAGGCGACTTAAAACTGGATCCAATACTTGAACACATCAAATCTTGAATACAGAACGATGGCTCACACAAAGACAAAGCAGTGACAGGTCAGGTTCTAGTGATCGTAATGAGACATTCGACAGAAACGTTCAATCTTGGACATTGGGGAATATTCCGACAAAGACAATACGTCCCAGAACCCCTGTGTTGCTTCGGACGTCAGAAATACGGCCACCATCAAATACGCTGCACTGGAGAGGAGATGAGTGTGCATCCTGAGGCATCCAACCAAAAACTTTACAGCCAAGCACAAGGCAAACCAGATCACAAAATCCAAATGTCCAAGTTATCGCGGGAAACATCATGTCTGGAGAACAACGTGAGCCCCACTGAAAGAGGAGGTGCAGATAGCTCTGGCAGGATAATCAGACCAGCACTACATACACAAGCAGCAACGTCTGGAACACTCGTGCACAGCCACGCCAGAAACGTTCACTCGCAACACAATTTCCAGACTATCAACTCCAAATCAGAAAATAAACAAAAACAGGGCAGAAAGACAACATTGAAACAAAATACAATCACTTTCGGAGTCAACACTACAGATTTAGTTTTACGGAGGTCTAGCTGAAAGAGATAGTGGCTTAGACAGTTATCAATTGCATGCAGATGATGCAAACCGCCTCCCAAAAAGACTTTTGTAATAATGTAATTTATTTTTTAATAAATCACTTTTTGTAATGGAAAAGATAGTCCATCAGACCACAGTTCACAAACGGTATGAGAAGACGGAAAACAAGAGGATAGCATGGAAATAGACTACCAATAACAGTCGGGTAATCAAGACACGACACCATAACGATCAACAAATGAAGTTGCAGGAAGCAGTGGCTATTCACGCTCAACGATATCTTGTAATACAAGGCACAGACATGAACAGTCAATAGTCACACACGCAGCAGCAACAACGAAATATTGGACGGCAGAGATGCACTCAGACAACACCAGAAACTGGCATTAATAATCAATGCAGGATCAATTTGTTGGTGTTACCTGTCTTAGTAGAACTCCTCTTCGGAATTGACATCCATATTCTCCACTTGGCATGTAGTGCCACTGCAAAACCGACTGCATTGATTATATAATAAATATAATTATATATATTATAACACTTGTGTGCTACATTGTGACACGTCGTGGCAAAACTGATGACGTCCGAACACTTGCGGGACAAGTGTTTTGCTGACGGCTATTGTTCGAACCACAACGCTGTAAATGCTTCACCCACATACAACAAATACAAATATTCACCAACAGGACCTAAACACCTAACCTAACCAATGCTTAAATATGCACCATATATATTAATATTTGATTATATAACAATTATAATTAGTATAATTTATTATATAATTACCAAATATATTCAATGAAGTCCTATTTGCAGTGACACTACTCATGAAGTGGAGAATATGGGTTAGATTCCAAAGGGAAGTTCTACTAAAACAGGCAACACAAACAGTACCCATCGTATTGTAGGTGTGACTGGACCAGCTAATGCAGATGGGAACCATTTTACTGAAGTTTTGTGAGAAGTACCCGAGATTAAACTTCTCAACACTACTTGAATGTATGCGGGTTCACCAGATTCTCTAGAGTGCAGTTAATCTCAGCTGCACTTGAGCGTCAGACGAAGTGAGAGGCAGATGCGGTGATCACCACTATGCTACTATAGCACCGCTAAACATGGCGATCTCTAGCATCACCTGCTCCAAATTGCATTGTCTCCTACGGTCGTGCATATCCTTGTTGAATGTCCTGACTTCCAAGACGAGCGTCTTGCTTTCCGACCGTCCCTCGCGGTCACTTGTCCCTCTATAGAATTCTTGGTGAATCGGATACTTTTGATATCGTTAGCCTTGCGCGTTTGTTCTCGTATTGTCATCCTTGGTGATATTTAGCGCCCTCTGATTATTTCGCACATTTGCTGGTGCTATGTAGCCTTCCCGGTTTGGTGCCTTCTTTTGATAATTACTTGCATCACCTGCACAACCATGACGAGATTTTAATAAAGGCCAACTGGAATATATACCAGAAGGAACTTGAAAAATGGTATGTTCAACACATGCCACCTGAGAATTTGAGCATACATGAGACCAATCTCCAGGAAGCTATTGCAGCTGCTGCGACAGAACAATTCCAATCATTATCCCAGGTGGAAACAAAACGCTAGAACTATTGGTTCTACAGTAAGGAATTTAAAAACACCACCACAGACAACTTCTCGAGAGAAACCCCAGACCAGAAGGAAGAACTCTGCTAAGAGCACTGATATAGGAAGCAATACGATTTTCTGTTTGCCTCTCACTTTTCTTGCCTCTTACTTCTAAGAGAAGTAAGAGGCAAGATGGTTTGAGTGGTGTCACTCTAAATGAACATAATTCTTGGCTAGGTATGGGGACAATAAAAACATGCAGCCCATCCTCATTAACAAAGGTAAGTCTATTCCATTCACCTTCTAACCCCCCTGTTTATGAATGAGAAACAGTTTCCACACGACTTTCAACTGATGACGTCTGAACACTTCGGGATAAGTGCTTTGCTGACGGCTATTGTTTGAACCACAACGCTGTAAATGCTTCACCCACGTGCAACAAATATTCGCCAACAGGACCTAAACACTTAAACAATGCTTAATAAGGATCACAGTAAAATTATTGTGGATTCTGTCACACTGCATTGCCCCAACATGATAAAACTGATGCCCTTATTAAGTTTGCAGTAAATAAAGATAATATTTCTCAAATAATAATAATAATAATAATGCTCAAATTCGCAGATATTTCGACGTAAAAAGTTTGTTACTAGCTGTCATTATAATTATAAGGTGTGTGCAGATTAGGTGAAGTTCTAATGTAAAAATCTCCGCTGAGGTGTTTGTAGGCTCTGTAATCCTTTTTGCGCTACCACTCACAGGATGAGTATGGGGTACTCAGTAAACTAGCCGCTACAGGGGGTGGGGGGAGCTTCAATCAATGTTAGGTGAACACTGCATGAAGTGAATGGAAACATGCCCAGTCATTTATGTCCTAACCGAAGTTTGATGTCAGGTCACTGTTGTGAGTAGAGGACGTAGCCCACTGTGCTACAGCATCCACCTGGGAACAGGTTGACGCATATCAGACGACAATCATAAATTAACACTGACATTGAGGTACATCGTTTTTTTTATAGGAGAAAGGTGTACGTTGTTTATTTGATTTACATTTTACATTTGCTTCTCACAATATCTTAATACTTAAGTCTCTTCTGTTTTGCATGGTGTTATCTTGGGTAACAGTTGAGTGTGGTGTATAGTGCGTTATCTTGTTGACATTTACAATATTTACGCAACAGTTTTTTGTTTACAGATATTTACACGTTTACCTGTCATCCGAATATCGTCTTTAAGAATATTTATTGTACTGGCTTAGATATGAAGTATTTGTGTTAAAATAATCTTGACTCAGTTATCAGTCTGCCGTCGGGCGGCTGCGCGGCCAGATTGTATTTTTCGAATACAAGCTTCGGCCTCACACTCCTGGGGTCCACGGTTCGAGTCTCCTAGAGCAAAGGTGAATAGAATATATTTTTGGAACGTTAGAAGGTTTCTCAACATATTGTACAACAATACTTCCAAGAACACGTCCTTCAGTCTCGTAAGACACGAGGGAAGAACAGTTAAGACTTGTAATACGCGTCGAACATGGCCTGGGTCACGATCTCCTATACGTGCTCCGGCACCTCTCTTCACCGTATATGTGTAGGACAGACTATTAGGTATGTATGTTGGATAGCATTATATAACTGTATTACGGACTATTCATGCCCGTGGTACCTCTTGGGGTGCCTTAATCTTCATCAATCAATCAATGAATCTGCGGTGGAGACACAGATACCTGGTAAGCTACGTTACTGCATCTCCAGTCATTAGAACCTTCACGTTTACCAGGATGGTGTACTGGAGCTTTACAGTCACTCTATCCACTCTCTGTCCATTAAAAAATACTCACGATCCATCCAAAACTGACCAGTGATGAATAAGGATTCATCAAGCATTTACGCAAACACGAAACCTGTACATCATACCACAATCATGGCGGCTTTGTATACATTCCTAAATACTTTTTAAGCGCCGAAGTGCTAAGTTGTGAATAACATTAATAACCTTGGGTTGTGGAGTTTCCAAGCTCGTAAAAAGTTCAAGAAATGTTAACACAGCCGTCATGACTAATGAAAGATGTACAGGTTTCGTAACTGTATGCATAAATACTTGATGAATCCTGGCCCTGGTGTACCCATGTATATCTGCTAAAAAAAAGCAAAACAACAGAAGTTAGGGAAATGCAAGTTCACCCGGAGCATAGGATAGAATTGAGGAGGGCTATGAATACTTCGTCAGCAGCGTGGTGTTCACTGAACTAGGCGTGGTGTTCACTATCCTTGGCGTGGTGTTCACTATCCTTGGTGTGGCGTTCACTACCCTTGGTGTGGTGTTCACTGAACTTGGCATGGTGTTCACTATCCTTGGCGTGGTGTTCACTGAACTTAATGTGGTGTTCACTACCCTTGGCGTGGTGTTCACTATCCTTGGCGTGGTGTTCACTATCCTTGGCGTGGTGTTCACTATCCTTGGCGTGGTATTCACTATCCTTGGCGTGGTGTTCACTGAACTTGACGTGGTGTTCACTACACTTGGCGTGGTGTTCACTGATATTAGCGTGGTGTTCACTGAACTTGGCGTGGGGTTCACTATCCTTGGCTTGGTGTTCACTGAACATGTCGTGGTGATCACTATCCTTGGCGTGGTGTTCACTATCCTTGGCGTGGTGTTCACTACCCTTGGTGTGGTGTTCACTGAACTTGGCGTGGTGTTCACTATCCTTGGCGTGGTGTTCACTATCCTTGGCGTGGTGTTCACTATCCTTGGCGTGGTGTTCACTGAACTTGACGTGGTGTTCACTACCCTTGGCGTGGTGTTCACTGAACTTGGCGTGGTGTTCACTACCCTTCGCGTGGTGTTCACAACCCTTGGCGTGGTGTTCACTACGCTTGGTGTAGTGTTCACTACCCTTGGCGTGGTGTTCACTGAACTTGGCGTGGTTTTCACTACCCTTAGCATGGTTTTCACTACCCTTGGCGTCGTGATCACTACCCTTGGCGTAGTGTTCACTACCCTTGACGTGGTGTTCACTACTCTTGACGTAGTGTTCACTACCCTTGGTGTGGTGTTCATTACCCTTCGCGTGGTGTTCAATACCCTTAGCGTGGTGTTCACTACCCTTGACGTGGTGTTCACTACACTTGGCGTCATGTTCACTACCGTTGGCATGCTCTTCACTACCCTTGACGTGGTGTTCAGTAGTGTAAAAGGAGACAGATGGAGAATTGATTTTCAGAAACGGTGTTCACCACCATGCCAATGGTGGTGAACACCATGCCAAGGTTAGTGAACACCACGCGAAGGATAGTGAACACCACGCCAAGGGTAGTGAACATGACGTCAAGGGTAGTGAACATGACGTCAAGGGTAGTGAACACCACGTTAAGGGTAGTGGACACCACGCCAAGGGTAGTGAACACCACACCAAGGGTAGTGAACACCAGGCCAAGGGTAGTGAATACCATACCAAGGGTGGTGAACACCACGCGAAGGGTAGTGAACACCATGCTAAGGGAAGTGAACACCGTGCCATGGGTAGTTAACACCACGCCAAGGGTAGTGAACACCATGCTAAGGGTAGTGAACACCACGCCAAGGGTAGTGAACACCGTGCTAAAGCTAGTGAACACCACGCCAAGGGCTGTGAACACCACGTTAAGGGTAGTGAATATAACGCAAAGGGTAGTGAACACCACGCTAAGGGTAGTGAACACCACGCCAAGGGTAGTGAACACCACGCCAATGGTAGTGAACACCAGGTCAAGGGTAGTGAACACAATGCTATGGGTAGTGAACACCACGCGAAGGGTAGTGAACACCACGCGAAGGGTAATGAACACCACTCCAAGGTACTGAACACCATGCCAAGGGTAGTGAACACCATGGCAAGGGTAGTGAACACCACGCCAAGGGTAGTGAACACCATGGCAAGGGTAGTGAACACCACGCCAAGGGTAGTGAACACCTCGCAAAGGGTAGTGAACATCACGCCAAAGGTAGCGAACACCACGCCAAGGGTAGTGAACACCATGCCAAGGGTAGTGAACACCACGCCAAGGGTAGTGAATATAACGCAAAGGGTAGTGAACACCACGCTAAGGGTAGTGAACACCACGCGAAGGGTAGTGAACAGCATGCCAAGAGTTGTGAACACCACGCCAAGGGTAATGAACAACATGCCAAATGTAGTGAACACCATGGCAAGGGTAGTGAAAGTCATACGAAGGGTAGTGAACACCATGCCAAGGGTAGTGAACACCACGCCAAGGGTAGTGAACACCATGCCAAGGGTAGTGAACACCACGCCAAGGGTATTGAACACCATGCCAAGGGAAGTGAACACCATGCCAAGGGTAGTGAACACCACGCCAAGTGAGTGAACACCATGCCAATGGTAGTGAACACCATGCCAAGGGTAGTGAACACCACGTCAAGGGTAGTGAACACCACGCCAGGGGTAGTGAACACCACGCCAAGGGTAGTCAACACCACGCCAAGGGTAGTGAACACCACGCCATGGGTAGTGAACACCACGCAAATGGTAGTGAACACCACGCTAAGGGTAGTGAACACCACGCTAAGAGTAGTGAACACCACACACCAAGGGTAGTGAACACCATACCAAGTGTAGTGAACACCATGCCAAGGGTGGTGAAGACCACGCGAAGGATAGTGAACACCACGCCAAGGGAAGTGAACACCATGCTAAGGGAAGTGAACACAATGTCATGGGTAGTGAACACCACGACAAGGGTAGTGAACACCATGCTAAGGGTAGTGAACACCACGCCAAGAATAGTGAACACCACGAAAAGGGTAGTGAACACCAGGTCAAGCGTAGTGAACACCATGCTAAGGTTAGTGAACACCACGCCAAAGGTAGGGGACACCACGGCAAGGGTAGTGAACACCATGCGAAGGATAGTGAACACCACGCCATGGGTAGTGAACATAACGCAAAGGTTAGTGAACACCACCCTAAGGATAGTGAACACCACGCCAAGGGTAATGAACACCACACCAAGGGTAGTGAACACTACGTCAATGGTAGTGAACACCATGCCAAGGTTGGTGAACACCACGTCAAGGGTAGTGAACACTATTCCAAGGGTGGTGAACACCATGCCAATGGTGGTGAACACCATGCCAGGGTTAGTGAACACCACGCGAAGGATAGTGAACACCACGCCAAGGGTAGTGAACATGACGTCAAGGGTAGTGAACACCACGTTAAGGGTAGTGGACACCACGCCAAGGGTAGTGAACACCACGCTAAGGGTATTGAACACAGTAGTGTAAAAGGAGACAGATGGAGAATTGATTTTCAGAAACGGTTGGGCACTTCCACAGTTCCACGCCGACTTGACTCCCGGGGGCCGATGTGAGCAAAACCAATTTTTGGGGGTGGTGGGATGGTTTGGTTAGGGCACAGTCAGCGCGCACCTGGCTGGCTGGCTGGGGTGGGTTGGTGGTCTGTTCCCCCTAGGGGTCCCCACAGCCCACCCGGGGCGTACCTGGACAAACTTGTGCCCTATCCTAACCTGTTTTAGTATGCAATTTGTCTCGTACATTTATTGCGGGAATTGGACATCAAGAAGGGGGCCCCTACTTATGAGAGGTACAGAAAAAGAATGTTCAATAGATTCAAACCAAAAAATGCACTGGTGATAGGAATATAAAACGTTTTGGGAGTATTTACAGGTGATGGACCAATCAGGTCCTTATTTGTCGCAGGGTGTCACGTGACCTGGCGTCAGCAATAGGGACCCCAGCGTACTAGAGGGGGGGGGGGGTCAAGATTCCTTACAAAGACTAAGTTGGATATTTAGGTGTAGTAGGCCTTATCTTGAATTTGCCTGATACTGTGAGGTACATTGACATGAAGGGCGAACCATAGTACAGGATTTGCATGTGAGAGGGTCATATTAGAGTTTTAAAGAAGTTAAAATAGGTTTAAAAGAGTCCTGTGTGTGATGGCGGGTAAATGTTCAGTCAATAATTCTCGTGTTTTTAATCTGAATGAGGGGTCCTAGTTTGCGTTCTAGTCGTAAAATAAGTTCCTTAGTATATTTGCTATGGAAAATGAGCTTTCAGTACTCTATATAATTTGAAATGAGGTCAAGAAAGACATGTTTATATGTGAGAAGAGTCAGGTTGGAAACTGTTTATTCCATGCAGTCCCCCCTCCCCCACTCGGCTTTGCTCCGTTTTCTGTAGCCAAAGTAAAGATTCCATTTTCTGTGGCATTCAGTTGATTACTAGTGGAAAAAGGGCATGCTCGTATTTGTATGTTCTAACCTGTTTATAGATTTTATAGATGTAATTGTCGGGCCTCAAAATTAAATTTGAATATGAAAAATAGCATCAAATGTATGTCTATCTTTTGTAATAAACATTAGACACATTGACATTTGCTGCGATATTTCATAGAATAAAAGTTAACTGCTAAATAGTGGGGGGCCTCAGCCATATTGTGTTGGGTTTGACACTCCCAACATCAATTTGACACTTGTAAATATACTATGAAGGAAAGTAGTTGAGTGTTTTACCTGATTTAAGCAATTTAATATCAATTAGGAATATGGTAATGTTCCTTATTAAATTGTATTTTTTTTTATCACCATATTAGCTTAGCCTTTGTGGTGGGGGCCCCAATAACTCATGTATCGCGACAGTAGTTTGGCTTTCTGTTGCTATGCAATACTTTTTGCTATCATTTATACATCACAAACTCTATCAACATCAGGGGCCCGAGACTGTTCAACACGCTTCCGCTACACATAAGGGGCATAACTGGCAAACCCCCTCACAGTGTTCAAGAGAGAACTGGATAAGCACCTCCAAAGGATACCTGATCAACCAGGCTGTGACTCATACGTCAGGCTGCGAACACCCGCGTCCAACAGCCTGGTTGATCAGTCCAGCAACCAGAATGGCCTGGTCGATGACCGGGCCGCGGGGGCGCTAAGCCCCCGGAAGCACCTCAAGGTAACCTCGAGGTAAAAGTAATCATACCTAAAAATTTAAAAGTCGAATCCATCAGTTTCCGTTTTTTATGTCAGTGGTAGTATATCAAGCGCAAAGGGTTTTAGAAAATGTTAGACCTCCACCTTTCAAAAAGTGAGAAGATGAATTCATTTTGGCATTACTGTCATCACTTTGGAAAGTTTTTTAATGATAGCACATGCTTAAACAAACTCGCTCGCAAAACAAAAACTCATACACAAACTCATTTTTGTTTTGGTTCAACTTACCACAAATAAAACCCAGGGCTTTCACATTCACGCAAAATACTTAGTCCCCCTAAACTTAAAAAAAACAGTTGCACAATCTTACTTACTTAAACACATCAGGGCAAAAATAGAGAGAGACTTCTGACAAGCTACCC
>WNGS01058968.1:13585-27507 GCA_020271785.1 Procambarus virginalis
TACCCTTGGCGTGGTGTTCACTACCCTTGGCGGTGTTCACTACCCTTGGTCGTGGTGTTCGCTACCTTTGGCGTGATGTTCACTACCCTTTGCGAGGTGTTCACTACCCTTGGCGTGGTGTTCACTACCCTTGCCATGGTGTTCACTACCCTTGGTGGTGTTCACTACCCTTGCCATGGTGTTCACTACCCTTGGCATGGTGTTCAGTACCTTGGAGTGGTGTTCATTACCCTTCGCGTGGTGTTCACTACCCTCGCGTGGTGTTCACGACCCATAGCATTGTGTTCACTACCCTTGACCTGGTGTTCACTACCATTGGCGTGGTGTTCACTACCCTTGGCGTGGTGTTCACTACCCTTAGCGTGGTGTTCACTACCCTTTGCGTTATATTCACTACCCTTAACGTGGTGTTCACAGCCCTTTGCGTGGTGTTCACTAGCTTTAGCACGGTGTTCACTACCCTTGGCGTGGTGTTCACTACCCTTAGCATGGTGTTCACTACCCTTGGTGTGGTGTTCATTACCCTTCGCGTGGTGTTCAATACCCTTAGCGTGGTGTTCACTACCCTTGACGTGGTGTTCACTACCCTTAACGTGGTGTTCATTACCCTTGGTGTCATGTTCACTACCCTTGGCATGCTCTTCACTACCCTTGACGTGGTGTTCAATACCCTTAGCGTGGTGTTCACTACCCTTGGCGTGGTGTTCACTACCCTTAACATGGTGTTCACTACCCTTGACGTCACGTTCACTACCCTTGGCGTGGTGTTCACTACCCTTAACGTGGTGTTCACTACCCTTGACGTCATGTTCACTACCCTTGGCGTGGTGTTCACTATCCTTCGCGTGTTGTTCACTAACCTTTGCATGGTGTTCACCACCCTTGGCATGGTGTTCACCACCCTTGAAATAGTATTCACTACCCTTGACGTGGTGTTCACGAACCTTGGCATAGTGTTCACTACCATTGACGTGGTGTTCATTACCCTTGGTGTGGTGTTCATTACTTTTGGCGCGGTGTTCACTACCATTAGCGTGGTGTTCACTACCCTTTGCGTTATGTTCACTACCCATGGCGTGGTGTTCACTATCCTTCGCGTGGTGTTCACTACCTTTGCGTGGTGTTCACTACCTTTGGCGTGGTGTTCACTAACCTTAGCATGGTGTTCACTAGGCTTGACCTGGTGTTCACTACCTTTTTCGTGGTGTTCACTACTCTTGGCGTGGTGTTCACTGAACTTGGCATGGGGTTCACTTTCCTTGGCTTGGTGTTCACTGAACATGGCGTGGTGTTCACTATCCTTGGCGTGGTGTTCAGTACCCTTGGCGTGGTGTTCACTACCCTTGGCGTGGTGTTCACTGAACTTGGCGTGGTGTTCACTACCCTTGGCGTCGTGTTCACAACACTTGGCGTGGTGTTCACTACGCTTGGTGTGGTGTTCACTACCCTTGGCGTGGTGTTCAGTGAACTTGGCGTGGTGTTCACTACCCTTACCATGGTTTTCACTACCCTTGGCGTCGTGATCACTACCCTTAGCGTGGTGTTCACTACCCTTGGCGTGGTGTTCACTACTCTTGACGTGGTGTTCACTACCCTTGGTGTGGTGTTTATTACCCTTCGCGTGGTGTTCAATACTTTTAGCGTGGTGTTCACTACCCTTGACGTGGTGTTCACTACCCTTAACGTGGTGTTCACTACCCTTGGCGTCATGTTCACTACACTTGGCATGCTCTTCACTACCCTTGACGTGGTGTTCAATACCCTTAGCGTGGTGTTCACTACCCTTGGTGTGGTGTTCACTACCCTTAACGTGGTGTTCACTACCCTTGACGTCATGTTCACTACCCTTGGCGTGGTGTTCACTATCCTTCGCGTGGTGTTCACCACCCTTGGCATGGTGTTCACTACACTTGGCATGGTGTTCACTGCCCTTGGTGTGGTGTTCACTATTCTTAGCGTGGTGTTCACTACCCTTAGCGTGGTGTTCACTACCCTTTGCGTGGTCCACGCCAAGGGTATTGAACACCATGCCAAGGGAAGTGAACACCATGCCAAGGGTAGTGAACACCACGCCAAGTGAGTGAACACCATGCCAATGGTAGTGAACACCATGCCAAGGGTAGTGAACACCACGTCAAGGGTAGTGAACACCACGCCAGGGGTAGTGAACACCACGCCAAGGGTAGTCAAAACCACGCCAAGGGTAGTGAACACCACGCCATGGGTAGTGAACACCACGCAAATGGTAGTGAACACCACGCTAAGGGTAGTGAACACCACGCTAAGAGTAGTGAACACCACACACCAAGGGTAGTGAACACCATACCAAGTGTAGTGAACACCATGCCAAGGGTGGTGAACACCACGCGAAGGATAGTGAACACCACGCCAAGGGAAGTGAACACCATGCTAAGGTTAGTGAACACCACGCCAAAGGTAGGGGACACCACGGCAAGGGTAGTGAACACCATGCGAAGGATAGTGAACACCACGCCATGGGTAGTGAACATAACGCAAAGGTTAGTGAACACCACCCTAAGGATAGTGAACACCACGCAAGGGTAATGAACACACACCAAGGGTAGTGAACACTACGTCAATGGTAGTGAACACCATGCCAAGGTTGGTGAACACCACGTCAAGGGTAGTGAACACTATTCCAAGGGTGGTGAACACCATGCCAATGGTGGTGAACACCATGCCAAGGTTAGTGAACACCACGCGAAGGATAGTGAACACCACGCCAAGGGTAGTGAACATGACGTCAAGGGTAGTGAACATGACGTCAAGGGTAGTGAACACCACGTTAAGGGTAGTGAACACCACGCCAAGGGTAGTGAACACCACGCTAAGGGTATTGAACACCACGTCAAGGGTAGTGAAGAGCATGCCAACGGTAGTGAACATGACGCCAAGTGTAGTGAACACCACGTTAAGGGTAGTTAACACCACGTCAAGGGTAGTGAACACCACGCTAAGGGTATTGAACACCACGCGAAGGGTAATGAACACCACACCAAGGGTAGTGAACACTACGTCAAGAGTAGTGAACACCACGTCAAGGGTAGTGAACACTACGCCAAGGGTAGTGATCACGACGCCAAGGGTAGTGAAAACCATGCTAAGGGTAGTGAAAACCACGCCAAGTTCAGTGAACACCACGCTAAGGGTAGTGAACACCACACCAAGCGTAGTGAACACCACGCCAAGGGTTGTGAACACCACGCGAAGGGTAGTGAACACCACGCCAAGTTCAGTGAACACCACGCCAAGGGTAGTGAACACCACGCCAAGGGTAGTGAACACCAAGCCAAGGACAGTGAACCCCATGCCAAGTTCAGTGAACACCACGCTAATTTCAGTGAACACCACGCCAAGGGTAGTGAACACCACGTCAAGTTCAGTGAACACCACGCCAAGGATAGTGAACACCACGCCAAGGATAGTGAACACCACGCCAAGGATAGTGAACACCACGCCAAGTTCAGTGAACACCACACCAAGGGTAGTGAACACCACGCCAAGGATAGTGAACACCACGCCAAGGATAGTGATCACCACGACATGTTCAGTGAACACCACGCCAAGGGTAGTGAACACCACGTCAAGTTCAGTGAACACCACGCCAAGGATAGTGAACACCACGACAAAGGTAGTGAACACCACGCGAAGGATAGTGAACACCACGCCATGGGTAGTGAACATAACGCAAAGGGTAGTGAACACCACGCTAATGGTAGTGAACACCGCGCCAAAAGTAATGAACACCACACCAAGGGTAATGAACACCACGTCAATGGTAGTGAACACCATGCCAAGGTTCGTGAACACCACGTCAAGGGTAGTGAATACCATTTCAAGGGTGGTGAACACCATGCCAAGGGTGGTGAACACCATGCCAAGGTTAGTGAACACCACGCGAAGGATAGTGAACACCACGCCAAGGGTAGTGAACATGACGTCAAGGGTAGTGAACACCACGTTAAGGGTAGTGAACACCACGCCAAGGGTAGTGAACATGACGTCAAGGGTAGTGAACACCACGTTAAGGGTAGTGAACACCACGCCAAGGGTAGTGAACACCACGCTAAGGGTATTGAACACCACGTCAAGGGTAGTGAAGAGCATGCCAAGGGTAGTGAACATGACGCCAAGGGTAGTGAACACCACGTTAAGGGTAGTGAACACCACGTCAAGGGTAGTGAACACCACGCTAAGGGTATTGAACACCACGCGAAGGGTAATGAACACCACACCAAGGGCAGTGAACACCACGTCAAGAGTAGTTAACACCACGCCAAGGGTAGTGAACACCACGCCAAGGGTAGTGATCACGACGCCAAGGGTAGTGAAAACCATGTTAAGGGTAGTGAACACCACGCCAAGTTCAGTGAACACCACGCCAAGGGTAGTGAACACCACGTCAAGTTCAGTGAACACCACGCCAAGGGTAGTGAACACCACGCTTAGAGTACTGAACACCACACCAAGGGTAGTGAACACCAGGCCAAGGGTAGTGAATACCATACCAAGGGTGGTGAACACCACGCGAAGGGTAGTGAACACCATGCTAAGGGAAGTGAACACCGTGCCATGGTAGTTAACACACGCCAAGGGTAGTGAACACCATGCTAAGGGTAGTGAACACCACGCCAAGGGTAGTGAACACCGTGCTAAAGCTAGTGAACACCACGCCAAGGGCTGTGAACACCACGTTAAGGGTAGTGAATATAACGCAAGGGTAGTGAACACCACGCTAAGGGTAGTGAACACCACGCCAAGGGTAGTGAACACCACGCCAATGGTAGTGAACACCAGGTCAAGGGTAGTGAACACCATGCTATGGGTAGTGAACACCACGCGAAGGTAGTGAACACCACACGAAGGGTAATGAACACCACTCCAAGGTACTGAACACCATGCCAAGGGTAGTGAACACCATGGCAAGGGTAGTGAACACCACGCCAAGGGAAGTGAACACCATGGCAAGGGTAGTGAACACCACGCCAAGGGTAGTGAACACCTCGCAAAGGGTAGTGAACACCACGCCAAGGGTAGTGAACACCTCGCAAGGGTAGTGAACATCACGCCAAAGGTAGCGAACACCACGCCAAGGGTAGTGAACACCATGCCAAGGGTAGTGAACACCACGCCAAGGGTAGTGAACACCACGGAAAAGGTAGTGAACACCACGCTAAGGGTAGTGAACACCACGCGAAGGGTAGTGAACACCACGCGAAGGGTAGTGAACACCATGCCAGAGTTGTGAACACCACGCCAAGGGTAGTGAACACCATGCCAAGGGTAGTGAACACCACGCAAGGGTAGTGAAAGCCATACGAAGGGTAGTGAACACCATGCCAAGGGTAGTGAACACCACGCCAAGGGTAGTGAACACCATGCCAAGGGTAGTGAACACCACGCCAAGGGTAGTGAACACCATGCCAAGGGTAGTGAACACCATGCCAAGGGTAGTGAACACCACGCCAAGGAGTGAACACCATGCCAATGGTAGTGAACACCATGCCAAGGGTAGTGAACACCACGTCAAGGGTAGTGAACACCACGCCAGGGGTAGTGAACACCACGCCAAGAGTAGTGAACACCACGCCAAGGGTAGTGAACACCACGCCATGGGTAGTGAACACCACGCAAATGGTAGTGAACACCACGCTAAGGGTAGTGAACACCACGCTAAGAGTAGTGAACACCACACCAAGGGTAGTGAACACCATACCAAGTGTAGTGAACACCATGCCAAGGGTGGTGAACACCACGCGAAGGATAGTGAACACCACGCCAAGGGAAGTGAACACCATGCTAAGGGAAGTGAACACCATGCCATGGGTAGTGAACACCACGACAAGGTAGTGAACACCATGCTAAGGGTAGTGAACACCACGCCAAGAATAGTGAACACCACGAAAGGGTAGTGAACACCAGGTCAAGCGTAGTGAACACCATGCTAAGGTTAGTGAACACCACGCCAAAGGTAGGGGACACCACGGCAAGGGTAGTGAACACCATGCGAAGGATAGTGAACACCACGCCATGGGTAGTGAACATAACGCAAAGGTTAGTGAACACCACCTAAGGATAGTGAACACCACGCCAAGGGTAATGAACACCACACCAAGGGTAGTGAACACCACGTCAATGGTAGTGAACACCATGCCAAGGTTGGTGAACACCACGTCAAGGGTAGTGAACACCATTCCAAGGGTGGTGAACACCATGCCAAGGGTGGTGAACACCATGCCAAGGTTAGTGAACACCACGCGAAGGATAGTGAACACCACGCCAAGGGTAGTGAACACCACGCCAAGGGTAGTGAACACCATGCCAAGGGTAGTGAACACCACGCCAAGGGTAGTGAACATAACGCAAAGGGTAGTGAACACCACGCTAAGGGTAGTGAACACCACGCCAAGGGTAGTGAACACCATGCCAAGAGTTGTGAACACCACGCCAAGGGTAGTGAACAACATGCCAAGTGTAGTGAACACCACGGCAAGGGTAGTGAAACCATACGAAGGGTAGTGAACACCATGCCAAGGGTAGTGAACACCACGCCAAGGGTAGTGAACACCACGCCAAGGGTAGTGAACACCGCGCCAAGGGTATTGAACACCATGCCAAGGGAAGTGAACACCATGCCAAGGGTAGTGAACACCACGCCAAGTGAGTGAACACCACGCCAATGGTAGTGAACACCATGCCAAGGGTAGTGAACACCACGTCAAGGGTAGTGAACACCACGCCAGGGTAGTGAACACCACGCCAAGGGTAGTGAACACCACGCCAAGGGTAGTGAACACCACGCCAAGGGTAGTGAACACCACGCCAAGGGTAGTGAACACCACGCAAATGGTAGTGAACACCACGCTAAGGGTAGTGAACACCACGCTAAGAGTAGTGAACACCACACACCAAGGGTAGTGAACACCATACCAAGTGTAGTGAACACCATGCTAAGGGTGGTGAACACCACGCGAAGGATAGTGAACACCACGCCAAGGGAAGTGAACACCATGCTAAGGGAAGTGAACACAATGCCATGGGTAGTGAACACCACGCCAAGGGTAGTGAACACCATGCTAAGGGTAGTGAACACCACGCCAAGAATAGTGAACACCACGAAAAGGGTAGTGAACACCAGGTCAAGCGTAGTGAACACCATGCTAAGGTTAGTGAACACCACGCCAAAGGTAGGGGACACCACGGCAAGGGTAGTGAACACCATGCGAAGGATAGTGAACACCACGCCATGGGTAGTGAACATAACGCAAAGGTTAGTGAACACCACCCTAAGGATAGTGAACACCACGCCAAGGGTAATGAACACCACACCAAGGGTAGTGAACACCACGTCAATGGTAGTGAACACCATGCCAAGGTTGGTGAACACCACGTCAAGGGTAGTGAACACTATTCCAAGGGTGGTGAACACCATGCCAATGGTGGTGAACACCATGCCAAGGTTAGTGAACACCACGCGAAGGATAGTGAACACCACGCCAAGGGTAGTGAACATGACGTCAAGGGTAGTGAACATGACGTCAAGGGTAGTGAACACCACGTTAAGGGTAGTGAACACCACGCCAAGGGTAGTGAACACCACGCTAAGGGTATTGAACACCACGTCAAGGGTAGTGAAGAGCATGCCAAGGGTAGTGAACATGACGCCAAGTGTAGTGAACACCACGTTAAGGGTAGTTAACACCACGTCAAGGGTAGTGAACACCACGCTAAGGGTATTGAACACCACGCGAAGGGTAATGAACACCACACCAAGGGTAGTGAACACCACGTCAAGAGTAGTGAACACCACGCCAAGGGTAGTGAAAACCACGCCAAGGGTAGTGAACACGACGCCAAGGTAGTGAACACCACGCCAAGGGTAGTGAACACCACGCCAAGGGTAGTGAACACCACGCCAAGGGTAGTGAACCCCACGCCAAGTTAGTGAACACCACGCCAATTTCAGTGAACACCACGCCAAGGGTAGTGAACACCACGTCAAGTTCAGTGAACACCACGCCAAGGATAGTGAACACCACGCCAAGGGTAGTGAACACCACGCCAAGGATAGTGAACACCACGCCAAGTTCAGTGAACACCACACCAAGGGTAGTGAACACCACGCCAAGGATAGTGAACACCACGCCAAGGATAGTGAACACCACGACAAGTTCAGTGAACACCATGCCAAGGATAGTGAACCCCACGCCAAGTTAGTGAACACCACGCCAATATAGTGAACACCACGCCAAGGGTAGTGAACACCACGTTAAGTTCAGTGAACACCACGCCAAGGATAGTGAACACCACGCCAAGGATAGTGAACACCACGCCAAGGATAGTGAACACCACGCCAAGGATAGTGAACACCACGCCAAGGGTAGTGAACACCACATTAAGTTCAGTGAACACCACGCCAAGGATAGTGAACACCACGCCAAGTTCAGTGAACACCACACCAAGGTAGTGAACGCCACGCCAAGGATAGTGAACACCACGCCAAGGATAGTGAACACCACGCCAAGGATAGTGAACACCACGCCAAGGATAGTGAACACCACGCTAATATCAGTGAACACCACGCCAAGTGTAGTGAACACCACGTCAAGTTCAGTGAACACCACACCAAGGGTAGTGAACGCCACACCAAGGATAGTGAACACCACGCCAAGGATAGTGAACACCACGCTAAGGATAGTGAACACCACGCCTAGTTCAGTGAACACCACGCTGCTGATGAAGTATTCAAAGCCCTCCTCAATTCTATCCTATGCTCCGGGTGAACTTGCATTTCCCTAACTTCTGTTGTTTTGCTTTTTTTTTAGCAGATATACATGGGTACACCAGGGCCAGGATTCATCAAGTATTTATGCATACAGTTACGAAACCTGTACATCTTTCATTAGTCATGACGGCTGTGTTAACATTTCTTGAACTTTTTACGAGCTTGGAAACTCCACAACCCAAGGTTATTATTGTTATTCACAACTTAGCACTTCGGCGCTTAAAAAGTATTTAGGAATGTATACAAAGCCGCCATGATTGTGGTATGATGTACAGGTTTCGTGTTTGCGTAAATGCTTGATGAATCCTTATTCATCACTGGTCAGTTTTGGATGGATCGTGAGTATTTTTTAATGGACAGAGAGTGGATAGAGTGACTGTAAAGCTCCAGTACACCATCCTGGTAAACGTGAAGGTTCTAATGACTGGAGATGCAGTAACGTAGCTTACCAGGTATCTGTGTCTCCACCGCAGATTCATTGATTGATTGATGAAGATTAAGGCACCCCAAGAGGTACCACGGGCATGAATAGTCCGTAATACAGTTATATAATGCTATCCAACATACATACCTAATAGTCTGTCCTACACATATACGGTGAAGAGAGGTGCCGGAACACGTATAGGAGATCGTGACCCAGGCCATGTTCGACGCGTATTACAAGTCATAACTGTTCTTCCCTCGTGTCTTACGAGACTGAAGGACGTGTTCTTGGAAGTATTGTTGTACAATATGTTGAGAAACCTTCTAACGTTCCAAAAATATATTCTATTCACCTTTGCTCTAGGAGACTCGAACCGTGGACCCCAGGAGTGTGAGGCCGAAGCTTGTATTCGAAAAATACAATCTGGCCGCGCAGCCGCCCGACGGCAGACTGATAACTGAGTCAAGATTATTTTAACACAAATACTTATATCTAAGCCAGTACAATAAATATTCTTAAAGACGATATTCGGATGACAGGTAAACGTGTAAATATCTGTAAACAAAAAAACTGTTGCCTAAATATTGTAAATGTCAACAAGATAACGCACTATACACCACACTCACTGTTACCCAAGATAACACCATGCAAAACAGAAGAGACTTAAGTATTAAGATATTGTGAGAAGCAAATGTAAAATGTAAATAAATAAACAACGTACACCTTTCTCCTATAAAAAAAACGAGTACCTCAATGTCAGTGTTAATTTATGATTGTCGTCTGATAGCGTCAACTGTTCCCAGGGGATGCTGTAGCACAGTGGGCTACGTCCTCTACTCACAACAGTGACCTGACATCAAACTTCGGTTAGGACATAAATGACTGGGCA
Organism: Procambarus virginalis; assembly: GCA_020271785.1. Taxonomy (NCBI): domain Eukaryota; kingdom Metazoa; phylum Arthropoda; class Malacostraca; order Decapoda; family Cambaridae; genus Procambarus; species Procambarus virginalis. The sequence continues at coordinate 23,705 of WNGS01058968.1, forward strand.
TGTTTCCATTCACTTCATGCAGTGTTCACCTAACATTGATTGAAGCTCCCCCCCACCCCCTGTAGCGGCTAGTTTACTGAGTACCCCATACTCATCTGTGAGTGGTAGCGCAAAAAGGATTACAGAGCCTACAAACACCTCAGCGGAGATTTTTACATTAGAATTCACCTAATCACACACCTTATAATTATAATGACAGCTAGTAACAAACTTTTTACGTCGAAATATCTGCGAATTTGATAATTAGATATTATATATTTGAGAAATATTATCTTTATTTACTGCAAACTTAATAAGGGCATCAGTTTTATCATGTTGGGGCAATGCAGTGTGACAGAATCCACAATAATTTTACTGTGATCCCTTATTAAATGTGCATTTATATACCTGTATCTGGTTTCGAGGACAAGCACGTTATTATTTGATTGTAAGCTATGCTGGCAATGATGAATGGGAGTCTGAAATAATTATACTGTATATTACTGATGCTTTACAGATGTCAAGTTTTACCAGGATAGCCAACACTTCAACTTGAAAGGCGGATGCCCAGTTATACGACTCTTATATTTTTGTTCCATCTATGTTGCCGTCTGCCTGATAAACAATAACAGGCGTAAACAACCATCGGGGAGTTCTAGGCAACTGTTGTGGGTTGCATCCTCGGGAAGGTCAGTTGTTGGCTTAGGGAGAACCTCCATAAGCTTTACAGGTTCTTGTTTCCCTCCCCCCCCCCTCCAATTTCCACCTAGGAGACTGCAAATCCAATTAGGCGACTCGTAATATTAAACAACCAAGAAGTTGTAAACTAAAACGAATCAACCTCACTGATGCCAGCAGACATGTTTTAGAAACACTCAACCATCGGCAAACAATGCCATCATGAGCAACAATGAATCGGTCCAGTTGGAAGGTTAAAGTCCTATGCAGGGATATGAGTGACAGTGCATACGTGTATCACCGACACAGACAGGAGCCATGTGGTTAGTGTAGCCAACCCTCGGGCATGAGCTGTGTACGTTAGGTTAGGCCACCACCTTCCTGGTCATGAACAGCACCAGACGTGGCCTGTGTGTCAGGTCATGTCAACAGTACTTCGAACATGACCTCTGTGAGTTTAACACAAGTATTATATGGCATTAAAGTAAGTCCCAGTTGTGTATGGATACAAGTGGTAGGATGCACAACCGAAGGAGTTTCCTTCCTTCCTATTTAGGGTACTGTACATGTTACTATGGCGGTGTGTTCACTTACAGGATGAGTGACGCAGCCCAATACTGTCACTATTGCGATTTCGCAGTCCCCGTACAAAGTGGTAAACACTCGCCTAGTGTTTTGCGATTGTTCCTGGATTCGTATCCTAGCCGGGAATGATTTACTTGGAGCCAATCCTGAACTGTAGCCTCTGTTCACCCAAGAGTAAAATGGGTAGATTTGGTGGGTCGTATTCCGGGAAACATAGGATTAAGGATTTGCCCGAAACGCTATGCGTGCTAGTGGCTTTACGAGAATGTAAGAACTCTTGTATATGTATATAAATAAATACAAATAAATGTTCTCTCGCAGGATGAGTGACGCTGCCCAGTAGGCTATCCCTTCGGGAGGAAAACAGAGAAATAAAATATCTAAGCCAAGGACACTTAGCTCACAGGATGAATGGCGCTGTCCAGTATGCTTTCCTTTCGGGAGGAAAACAAACAAAAATACCCGAGCCAACAGACATTGGCACTTAGCGTGAGACATAAGCCAACAAGCAGGTTGTGGTGTGAAGCATACCAGCTAGGAGTTATGACGGTTGGCACACCGGCCGCTCCCTGACTTTCGCTTCTCCGGCTAGCTAGATAGCAACAACCAGCCAGCCAGCTAATCGGTTTGGACTGGCCAGATCGGGTTATGGTCTCTTACCAGAATGCTGTAGCGTAAAAAGCATGGCACGCGTATAAGGAGGTTCGCGTTGTATAATATACAGTACAGATGTTACTGCCTCAAACTTGGCATGATCTGCGCCTGGAGAACAGGCGGGGCAACAAACACTCAGGGTGTATGTAGGTCATGGAGTCTATACATGTAGAGATATCTGGAAATATACATACCAGATATAGCCTATAAGAAGAGCAGAAGCGATTTGCTCATAGACCTTTAAGTTGGAAACAACATTATACAAGATTTGTATAATAATAATAATAATAATAATATAATAATAATAATAATAATAATAATAATAATAATAATAATAATAATAATATAATAATAATAATAATAATTTTATTTGCAAGAAGGTACAATGGGTTGGTGAGATTACATAAGACGTATTTTAACATTCTTGTAAAGCCACTAACATGCATAGCGTTTCAGGCAAGTCCTTAATCTAACATATCAGGTAAGATGAAAAGGTACATTGCAGCAAGGTTTTATATCTACAAATAACTACAATATAGGTTTACATACGTGACTACACTGGTAAGGATATATATCTTAAGTACTAATATTGGAGAAGTTGGTAGAGATAAGGTATGTTTGGTTTTACTCTTGAACAGTGCATGGGTTGGACAATTTTTTAATTCATCAGGGAGTCAGTTCCAAAGACTGGGCCCTTTTTTTGCATGGAGTGTTTGAACAGATTTAGCCTGACTCTCGGGAGATATCAAAGATATATTTATTTCTGGAGTGGTGCTCATGGGTTATATTATACCTATCAAGGAAAAGTTTCAGATCAAGATTAGAATTTACGAACAAGGTTTTGTACATGTAGATAGCACATGAGAATGTGTGGAGTGTGTTTAGCATGTTAAGGGACTTAAACAGAGGGGTCTGTGTTTGTTTGAAGATAGAGTTTGTTATAGTTCTGATAGAAGATTTTTGCTGGGTGATGATAGGCTTGAGGTAATTTGCAGTGGTTGAACCCATGCACAGATACCGTATGTATCTGTGTAAGGAGTGTAGCTTCAGTGGTTCTCACAATAGTCTTTCACTGTCACTAGCAGCAATACAAATCTTAGCAATACAGATGTTACTAGCAGCAATACAGATGTTCTAGCAGCAGTACAAATGTTACTAGCAGCAATACAGATGTTACTAGCAGCAGTACAGATGTTGCTAGCAGCAATACAGATGTTACTAGCAGCAATACAGATGTTACTAGCAGCAATACAGATGTTACTAGCAGCAATACAGATGTTACTAGCAGCAATACAGATGTTACTAGCAGCAATACAGATGTTACTAGCAGCAGTACAGATGTTACTAGCAGCAATACAGATGTTACTAGCAGCAATACAGATGATACTAGCAGCAATAAAGATGTCACTAACAGCAGTACAGATGTTACTAGCAGCAATACAGATGTTACTAGCAGCAATACAGATGTTACTAGCAGCAATAAGATGTCACTAACAGCAGTACAGATGTTACTAGCAGCAATACAGATGTTACTAGCAGCAATACAGATGTTACTAGCAGCAATACAGATGTTACTAGCAGCAATACAGATGTTACTAGCAGCAATACAGATGTTACTAGCAGCAATACAGATGTTACTAGCAGCAATACAGATGTTACTAGCAGCAATACAGATGTTACTAGCAGCAATAAAGATGTTCCTAACAGCAGTACAGATGTTACTAGCAGCAATACAGATGTTACTAGCAGCAATACAGATGTTACTAGCAGCAATACAGATGTTACTAGCAGCAATACAGATGTTACTAGCAGCATACAGATGTTACTAGCAGCAATACAGATGTTACTAGCAGCAATACAGATGTTACTAGCAGCAATACAGATGTTACTAGCAGCATACAGATGTT